>JBBPQL010000211.1:0-41075 GCA_038092515.1 Boletus subparvulus | reverse complement strand
TGATGGTGTGAGGAGAGAATGGCTTGGGAAAGCGCTTTTTGCAGACATTGTTTTCAATACACCTCTGAGGAGAGCAAGGACCATGGAGCATGGATTTGGTGATGGCAGCATGGAGTTGGGGATGGATTTGGGGATCTGGAATCTGAGCAGAGATGATGGCATCAACTTGCTCCACATCACGAATCTTGTCTGGCTCCTCCAAGAAGATCAAGAGATGCATGTGAGGAAGACCACGCTTTTGGTATTCAATGGTGTAGACAAAGCCAGCCACCTGGCCATAGTAGCCATCACGAATCATCTTGAGCAAGGCTTGCTGTTTGCCATGGAAAACCCTTGTGACCAAATCAGGCCTATCCACAGCAGTCTGACCTATTGTCATGCACAGTGGTCAGATGGTGGTCAGATGTAATAAGGGAGAAACAAACCTGGAAGCAAATTCTGGGTGATCTCTGGCCAGCTTCCATTGGCAGTCATGGTGAGGAAAAGATCAGGCTTTCTGTATTCACGACAGATAGCTAGAGAGTCTTGAAGAAGCTGTTGCATATAGCGAGGCCCACCCTTGTGAGTGGAGGGAAGAAGAACATGTCCAACCTGAGCCATGTCTTGAATGCCATCCTGAGCCATGTGGTCTCTCAATCCTTGGCAGCCCAAGTGAGATTACACTGATCAATGGAAGCCCAGCCATCACAGATCAACTGCTGGAAGAGCCTACCACCCTTGAAGAGATTTGAAGGCTCTACTTCTGGTGGACACATATGCAGCCTATAAGCATACCAAAGAAGCTGGGTGACTTTCTTAGAGTAATGGGAATGGTGATTATTGACATCCTGCAATGGAATGTCCAGATGCCAGCTCTCCTCTCCATGGGGAAAGAAGAGAACATAGTGAAGTGGAAGATAGGATGGATGAAGGTTTCTGATGCGATGTAGGCCACCACCTTGGAGATGAAGAACAATGTCACGATCCACTCTGACATTCTGTGAGCCATCACCAGGGACTATTGCAGCTATCTCATCCATGGTAGGCAGATTGTATGTATCTTCTGGCATCATTTCCCTGTTGCAGATGAAGTCTCATGTGTACATTGGTGTGCTCCTCTGCAGGCTTGGCCTATAATCATAAGCTTGAATGGTTAATGAGAAATCTATAGACTTGGACTTACCCTCATGATTTCATAGGCCTGTTTGTAGAGTGGAGCATAAGAATGAATGTTCCTGAGGGTGGTATGCAGGTCCAGCAAGATGGCAGGGTCCAGTTGAGGATTGCTTTGAACACGTCTATTGGTTGTCTCCTCTGGATCATAGATATATGTATGTAAAGTTGGGCAAAGGAGGGCCGGAGACCATCTGGTGGTATGAGAGCACCCATGAGATGGTGGAGTGTGCCATGAATGCAGAATGATAAGGGTCCAGATCCTTGGATGGCTTTATTGTCCATATCAACACCCATGGATGTAAATGCCAAAGTGTTGTTATATTGGCAAATCTTCTTCTTGAACTGCCTGTGATCCTGAGGGTCATCAAAGAGATCCTGAAGAACACGTGGCTACTCCTGAATGACAGAAACATTGACCTGGCCCTGAAGACAGCATATGCCAAAGTGAGGCTGACGAACACCAGAATTAGTAAACTTTTCTGAAATAAAGTGAAGAGCATGGCAATTGGGACATTGAATGTTCATGGGCCCCAAAGAGTGGGATTGAATGGGCTCAGCATATGGTCTTCCACCAGGGGGAACACGCAATGGAGGCCGTGGATTATTACCATCTTGATGATCGTCAGAGTCACTGGAGCTGGAATCAGATGAATCTGGATCTGGATTTGGAGGAGGTGAAGGAGGTCTTGGAGATGGTGTTCTAATAGGTGGTGGAGGTGGAGGAATAGGAGCAGGAACCACAGGTGGAGACTGTGATCTTTGAGAAGGTATAGATGGTAGAGGACCAGGAGAAGGTGGTGGTGATGGTGATGGTGATGGTGGAGGAGAATCAAGATGAGCATTATCTTGCTGTTGTCTCTGTTGATCTTGGTCATACTGTTCAGCCGAACGTCGACTGTGTTCACCAAGGGCCTGAGAAAGAAGAGTTTGAGAGAGCTGTTGTACTTGTTGGATTTCATTTTGCTCCTGATTCTGCTGCTCTCGTAATGCTTGTTGATTCTCCTGCAATTGTATTTGATGCCCCAATTGTTGTCGTAACATAGCCAGCCGATGTTGCTCCAACTGCCATTGATGTAGCAGCTCTCGCTGAAGTCGTATCTGCTCCTGTTGCTCCTGTTGGGCCTGTATTTCCATTTCCCTTTGAAGCTGAGCTTGTCTCTGCTGCTCCAAATGTCTCTGATGCTCCAAATGTCTCTGATGCTCCAAATGTCTTTGATGCTCCAAATGTCTCTGCTGCTCCAAAAGTCTCTGATGTTCCAGATGTCTCTGCTGCTCCAAATGTCTCTGATGTTCCAAATGTCTCTGATCCTCCAAATGTCTCTGATCCTCCAAGTATCTTTGGTACTCCAAATATCTCTGATGTTCCCACTGTTGCTGAATCAAAGCCTGGTGCTGAAGCAAAGCTTGTTGCTGCTGTTGCTCCATTTGTCTTTGATGCTGTAAACATTGCTCAGCCAAAAATTGCTCAGCCTGAGCTTGCTGATCTGCTTCATGCTGGAAATTGATGACATTCTGATGTGGAATGGAAGAAGGATGCATGGGACCAGCATGAGCATTTGCAGAATGGAAGGTGGAGACATGATTGGAACATCTAGAACGGTGCCTTTGATGATCAGAACTAAAATCCTGCATCAATCTTGCAGTATAGTCCACTCTTTGAGGTTGTGGAGGATGAGGGAAAGACAGAGGAGCAGGAAGAGCAAAAGGAGGTAATAGTGGAGGAGGCTGATGTTGAACGGGAGGTGGAGAAGGAGAGCACAAGCGACGCATTCATTGAACATAAAGATGTTCAATCTGATGATGTGGCATGCCTGGATATTGATGTATAGGCACAGGAGGGTGGTTCTGGATTTTTATTTCATTTTTAATAATAGAATGTTATGAAAACCATGGCCACTTACAATCAAAGCATTCGATATATTTGGAGCCATTTAAGCAGCAGAGGAGGGATGACAACAGGAGGGGGGTGAGCCAAGAACATGTTGATCACATTCAGTCTGACGGCCAGCAGTCCATGCCCGCTCAGGAGAAGTAGGAGGGATTGCCCTGATATATTGCCATCAAGATGGAGTTTAGCATGAGAAGTTGAAATGCTTACATTTTAATGGACACAAGGAAAGAAATTTTGACCTGCGTGGAAGGCAGCAATGGGTCGGAAGTGAATGACCTGCGTGGAAGGCAGCAAGCAGGTTGGAAGTGAATATAATCAAAAAATAACAGAGACGGGATAACCCCAGTGTTGAGCTACCTCGTAATGTGAGATATGACAACGTGACAATGACCTGTATCCATGTGAACGGTACAACCAGATGTATCGTCTATCCCTAGATGCCTGGGTCAACGTCACCCAAGAACCGCCCCTAGTGCACTATGGGAAATAGCAACGTTATCCTTATTTAGTATGGTGGATGACCATATAACTACGCGTAAGTGCGTATGACTGTAAGGGACAGAGGGCTGCTTCAAAGGTATGGTTGTGTAGCAGGTATGGTGGTGGTGTGAAGCAAAAGGTGAGACAACGGCTGAGTTTAAACACGCTGCAGCCGAAAAAGGAAAAACATGTGGCAAATTACACATACCTGACGCAACCAATGCACCCGACGCAGCAGACACACCCGAGGCTAGTTGAAATAGCTGAAATACATGTCGGCCTTGGCTTAGGTTTCCCCCTCCCACAGCCTTCTCCACTAACTTATTGATTTCAGTAACTATGAGCAAGATAATTGGTTGGAACTTCTGCCCCTCACTAAGTTCACATACAAGAATGCTCTGAGTGCTACCACTGGAGTGTCACCATTCTTCACTACTAGTAATAAAGATTACCACCCCAACATCTGCCTGCACCTCCAGCACCGCCATCTCTTCCCTGTGCTCTTCCTTCTTCTCTGCATCAAGCAGCTCCAGCTCACACCCTACATATCTCATCATCTGACCCCAACTCATCTGATGTCTCTGCATGCCAGATCTCCTCCACCTTCAGCTGCACCAGTGGCATGAGGAGGGCATTTTGGTAGTCCAGCTTCCAGAGCAGCCTCCTCATCAGGTTGCCAATATTCTTGACAACCCTTGAAGAGGTCTACAGCCCCCCAAGGGTCACTCCTTCACTTTGCCCAGCCTCCGGCTCCATCCGTGCCTTCTTCACCTTCTTCTCTCCACTCTCCACTCTGGGCTATTTGCACTTGGCCTTCATGTCTTGACAGATGATGCACACCATGGCCTTACCAACCACTCCATGCACCTGCTGCACACTGGTCTATGCACTTTTCCTTTTCCTTTTCCTTTGGAGCTCTGCTCCAAATGGACTTACTCAGCCTTTTTGGGTTAGCACACAATATCGGTGGGAAAAATGGTTTATTCACCCTTTTCTTGGCCACCTCCTTGGCTGCCTTCTCCTGTGCCCTCCGCTTTGCTGCCACTGCTATCTCCACCCTCCTCTTCATCTCTGCTTTCTTCTGGTCCTCCTTCTCCTCCTTCACCCTTGCACGCTGCCTTTACTCATTGAACTTCACTGTGCTAAGGTTGTCAGGATCATTGTCATCCTCTTTGAGCTTGGCCTCCAACCAGTTCTTGATGGTGGTTATATCAGACACGATGGTGGTAAAAGGTTTGAGGGATTTAGCTATCAGGAATACAATCCTGATAGCATAGGAACACAAAGGGATAGAGTGTCTAGTGGTTGACTCATGTAGACTGGTTGTTGGTTGGTAACAAAGGGAAAGTTTAGGATACAAGCAGGAAGACTTGAGAGTGAACTTGAGTGGTTGAGAGAAAGAAAGCACATGAGTGAATTTTATTATTGAGATAGACTGTAAGAATATAGTATTTAGTACTGTTTGTATGTATTGATACCAAACTCTAATATAATAACTGTATAGTATGATAAGAGATAAGAGAGGAATCAGCTATTGGCTGATAAGGATATGATGTTATAATAAGAGATAAGAATAACATCATTAGTCTAGATCAGAAGATAGGTGATACTTATCTTGATAAGGTGCATAATATGAATAGCATAAAGATAAGGTCAAAGGCTGCTCTAGAATCTGGTATTAGGATAAGAATATCTGAATGAGAAATACCAGGATTCTCAACATTAGTTAGACTTGACAGTTTTTATATTTGGGCAGATTCCTCCAGACTATTCTGATTCCACTTTTCCACTCCACATTCTTTTCCTCGCTAGTGGCCTTCAAGGATTCAGGCCTAAGACAGAGATACTATCATATCCCAGTTTTTCTCCATGTTCAACTCTGGTCCTCTGGACCAACTCCAGTTCATTTATCCCTTGCTTTCAGCCTTGGGCTATGTATCGACTTCAGTCTCTCTCTGTTCCTGTAAACCTGTACTAAACCTAAGTACTCTCCAATAGTATATAAATTGTACACTACTGACTCATACCCTTCAGTCTAATATCATATAAGATACTTCTCCACTCTGTCTGAAAGTTTTGACGACTTCATCCTTTGTCCACTTGCAGATTAGCCTTCGTGCTAAGTCTTGCACCCTCCAGACAACCTCTGCTCCTCTGCTATATAAATCTGGGACTAGGCTATTGACAAGGGTGCACCAGACATGGTAAAGCCAACATCCTTTCATTAAGTAACCCTGGACCCCAGAGTTCCTCAGAGTTGACCCAGTCTTAAAAAAACCATCTAGAGACACTTCAGGGGGAAAAACTGGAGACTTTGGTTTAGAAGTGGCTACACTTAATACCAAGCCAGAGAGCACAATTCAAGGTCTGACTAGGTAAAACATTTTTCAATGCTTTGTTTATGACTCCATGACACAAGGCATGAATGAAGCTACCCAATCAAATGTCACTATAGCTCTAGCTTTTCAAACTTTCTTCCATCAAGTCTGTTTCTGTTGTTTTTGAATGTAAAATTGAGTGCACACAGTCCTGGGCTGATCAATGTTGATGTAGGCATGACAGGTTCAGAGCAATGTTTGGAAGCTGCTTACCTTTGAACATTACAAGCTGCTCCTTGCGTATTTTCTGGCGTTTCTCAACCATCACCTTTAGCACCTCAGTGAGATGCTTAGGCTGAGTCAGAAGACAAGTATGTATATGATGTGATTGAAACAATTCAAACAAAAGTTTAGAAGCTGTTGTGATGTGAGAAAGGGTTTATACATGCATACCTGATTGATCCTGGATTCTTGGTGCTATCCATTATGAGTTAGCATAATCTTGTACAATATGACACTGATTATACTACTAACCTGCTCTACTACAATGGGAGAATTCTGCACTATATAAATAAACATAATCTGATGCCAGATTATATTAAACACCCACTTGGATTTGCTGCTGATGAACTGTATTGATAGACTAGATATCTGTCAATAATAGTATGTTTACAAAATGGATAGTTCCTACAGTCATTGTGTTTGTTTTTGTTTTTTGTTTGCTTCCAAATTAGGAAGGGAGTTCAAGTTGTATTTAGCATAGCCACAAACATTTTCAGCTCTCATATAGGGCAATGATTACATAATATTGCCTTGTTTGGAATGCATATGTGAGCATGATCTGGTGACAGTTTGTGCAATGCATTCATGCTGTCATTACAAATTACAAGCTACATTAATGGCATCCTTAGTATGTAGTTTCCTGGTCACTTAGTGTTATATCCATGATTTTACATAGTCAACTCTGGTCCTTGGAAACAACTCCGCACCTCCACGACTTGGTAGTCTCCATTAGTACCCTGTATCATCTCCTTCCATCTGCCTCCATCCTGTGCCTCCAAACCTGTACTAAACTATCTGTTCCGCTTACTTCATAGAATATTCTGTTCTTAGGTTAGGTTACTCTTTCTGTCCAACTCTGTCTGTTCCCTCATCCGATCTAGACTTCAGACTTCAGCATTACCATTGTCATTGTCATCTATCTTGAGCTCATCAACATCACCAGTGTCACCAAATTACTCTGATCTGCTCCACTTCTCTGGGACCCAACTCACAGCAAGGGCATAGCACATAAGCTAAGGCCAAGTGCCAACCAACTCTGACCAACTCCAGAGTTTTTAGAGTTCCTGCAAGGAGTTTGCATGCCCTTAACACTTAGGTTCAAATAGAGAATGTGAATATCAAACTTGGCTGACCTTATGGATCCAAGAGATGCAACTGACAATGGCAAGACATTACTTGTCCAATATATCTGTAGTTTCTGTCTTCTGGATTCCAGTTCATATGGACCCCCTACCATCATGGCTACATTATTCAATCATGGATGTGTCAAGCAAAGGTTTGCCATTGAAATCTCATCCAGCATGGCTGCAATGTTTTGCAGCATGGTCAATGGAAGACAAAGAATTTTGGATTGTAATTCCCATGCAATGGGCTCCCATTTTTTGCAAAGCTGGCACAATATTGCATGCCATGTTTATTTGTTGGATTGATTGGCAATCAATGCCAAGATCTCCATTGGAAGTGTCATCATACAGGTTTTCTAAAAAGACTCATTGTCAATACATTGCAAATGAGCATGTTCTGGCGTCAGATCATGCCAAATTTACTTGCCTGCTCCTTGCTATTGGCAATGATGTTGGTAGTATGGATGCTAGTATTGTTAATGGTGACAACTGCATTAGCCTTAAAGAACACCATAAACAAGCCTGGCTATCATGAACAGGGTGCTGGGACACTTTAATATTTGATGAGCATTGTTTATGATTGTTAGTTTAGTGCCCAAATCAGAAAGGTGGTGGTTCAAGTCAAGTTGCAGTTGACATATGTAGCCATACATATTCTCATCAATTATATACACGACGAACTTGATTAAGTAATATTCCCACACTTGTGATGTGATATCTATGAATTGCAATACTAGCACATTTCACTCATTGGTGTGCCTTTGGCACAATCATGTGAGCTTTTATGGAACTACATATGCTAATTCTAGTTTTTATGTACATGAATATATTTATTAATGTTAGCAAATGCAGTGCTTGCATTTGGAGAACATTTGGCCTTTGGTCCAATGGGAGGGAGACTGAATTCTGGGGTTGTGTTCTCATTTCAGTCTAATCCATCATAGACATGGCAATCATATGTAGTATACAATTCAAAGTTCTAAGTTTCTAAATACTTCAGTCCAAACAATGTTCATAGCTTTGGTATACCTTTGATTGGAAAACAAAATCTTGATATTTCTGGGATGTGTACATCTTGAAGGTGCCACATATAACTGTCCATAAGAGAACACAGGTGTGCTCAAGTTTAGCTCCACATGTTGTACTGTCTGTCCTTGTAACTTGTTGATGGTTATAGCATAAGCCGGCCATGTTGGAAACTGTAATGACCTGAAAGGAACAGGGGAGTCATTCAAACCAGAATCAAGGGCCATCCTAGGAATGAACACCACATCTGCATCTGCATTCTCATTCAACACATGACACTCACATGACATGCAGCCTTGCATATGTTTGCCTCATGACTCACACATGTGCAGTGCCTACCTCATCTTATCCTCATGGTTAGCTTCCCTTCCATTACACAGCTGTACTGATAAGCCTGTTATTCTCATGTATGACTCATGAACAAGTCATGTAGCATAGCATATCGTATGATCTAGTGTACACATAGCAAAATCCCTGTGTAGTATATAAAGGCTCAATAAAGTGCCAGGAGGACCTCAGTCTTGTCCTCTTGAAGATTTCCCATCGTCTCTAGGAGCTACCAGATCACTTCTATTTTCACTACTTGAACTACTAGCGCTCTTAGTGAGTGTTGGTTGTTTCATTAGAACAAGACTTCTAACAAGCCCTTGGGATAGTTACCCAATCGCTTTCTTGCCTAGCCCCTTGTCTAGTCACTGCATTCAATCACTAGTAGGATCCCTTTTCCACTGTTACACAAGGCCCATAGCTGAACACCTCCTTCCAGTGTCTATTGTCATCAAGAAGGAAGAGTCCCCCATTGTTGTTCCCCTTTGGTATCAGAAGATGAGGAGACCAAGTCTGAGGAGCACAGTCCACTACCTAGTCAATGCTATGCTACACCTAGTCCTAGCCCTAGCAGAGCCTCTAGCTGGCTCACATCATACCATACTTACTCGCCCCCTCATCACTTCTCAACTTACAGTAGAGGTGACTCACTTGATTCAACTTACCACCCGGCGACTATCATAAGATTGCCCACACCACTAGCACAACCCGTTGACTGGGAACCAGTCTACAATCACAGAGTTGCCACTGAAACCACCATCATCCCCTCCTCCTCTAGCTCAAGGATGCATATTGATCCTATTAATTAAGCTTTATACCGAGTATTCTTACCATCAGAAGTCTTGGATATTATTAGAGAGGGATTACAGCTTGATGCTCAGCAGAGAGAAGAAGCACAGTGCCTTGAACAGATCTGGAAGAGAGTCCACGTGGCTAGAGCCCGAATTGAATAAAGACTCAATCATGAAGTGAGCCTTCCACCCCATGATCCTCGTCTTCCTAATTCTATATTACATCATTGGTTTGGAGGCAATCCTTCTCCCCCTGCTTTATGTAACCACATCTCTCCTCTTTGGCCTAGACAGCTGCTTAGGATACCTGCACGCTTCCACAAAAATTACTTTCACCACTAGTCACATACTCCCTGCATTACACAGAGTACCATGTTTTGAAGCACCCTTACATGTGCCTAGCTCTGCACCCTCCACCTCCATACATTCAAGGACCTCGTGTAAGCCTTGAGGACGAAACTGATGAGTCATTGTCAAGCCAGATCTGGATCAAGTTGATCAACATTGGAGATTAACACTGGATTCAAAGAAGTGCTTCCAATCTCACATCACATCACTTACCAAACACAAGTCAGGTAAATATAACACACCTGATTCCCCCTATCACTGCATCTTGAAGACATTGCACAATCTCAAGAAACAAATAACTTGCACTGTCTCTAAGCCTGCATGAACCAGTATTTTATTGCCTTTTGCTACTTGTTCATCATCATTCTCTTGTTCCTTGCTTTCCTCAGCTGCTGGGCCATACCAGCAGACCAGCCCATTAACATTGATCTTTATCATAACAACACAATCTTTTCTTTTGCCATCACTGACCCCTCCCTATGTAGTTAGTTAGATTGTACCAAAAGCTGAAACACAAGAACAAGAAGAAGTCAACAACTCTTGGGAAATCCAAGAAGGTTGGGGAAATGAAGACAGTTAGAACCACACAGATGATTGGACCCCTGCTGATAACCAACCTCATATCTCAACACCTGAGTGGATTGACTGGGTATTCAACTACATGAATATCAACCAAATCAGAGAGATTGCAGGGAGTCTCTTTGTCCAAAACTTCCACACTCAGTTTGAAGAAGCAAACAGGTACCCCTGTCACACAGACACTCCACACCTGAGTATTCCAGAACTCAAAGAATCACCAGTCAAAGAAGAACAAGCCCAGTGAAATGACCAACACTCACTAAGTGCACTAGTAGTTCAAGTAGTGACAATAGAGGTGATCAAGTAGCTCCTAGAGACAATGGGAAATCTTCAAGAGGACAAGACTAAGGTCCTCCTGGCACTCTATTGAGCCTTTATATACTACACAGGGGTTTGGCTATGTGTACACTAGATTGTACAATATACTATACTATATGGTGCATTAGTACAGCCATGTAATGGAAAGGAAGCTAACCATGAGGGTAAGGTGAGGTAGGCAGTGTGCATGTGTGAGTCATGAGGTGAACATGTGCGAGGCTGCACACCATGTGTGATTGGTGAGGTCAACATGAGGTGAACATATGGCACACTGCCATACACATGGTACCCATGAGACAAGAGGGTCTGGACTATGAGGGGACTTGAGCATTTGGTGGTTTCGGGTGATAGGGGCTAATATGTAGATAGGGGTTAAATGCGAAAGTCACTCTAGAAACTCAGGAAAAATAGGGAGAAATCTGGGAAAATTAATATGGATCTGTAACGCTATTCCCTCTCTAAGGATCGACTTCCAGGCAATCAGTGTATGGATTGTAAAGCTTGGTATGCTCACTGAACATCATCCAGAGGTTAATTTGGGAATTTCTTTCATGAAACGGGTCCAATGCTGCTTTGGCATTTCCTAGATTACCCTTTGGTTTCCATGTGTGATCTTCTTTAGTGTAACCTTTGCAGTGGATTAGATATTCCATATGTTGGCCCTTCTTTTGGACATCAACAATATGGTCTACCTCATATTCAATTTCTCTGTCCTCAGTGACTTTCACTGGACCAGGTCAGATAGATGTTTGTCCTTCTAGAGGTTCTTTGTATGGTTGAACACGAGAGATGTTTACTACCAGGGGGATGTGCATTGTCTTTGGTAATGCAATCTGACTGCATTATCTCCTACAAGCTTTGTGATGTCATATGGTCCTAGCCATTGTTCCATAAGTTTCTTGGGGGCATGTGTGACTTTTAGATTGTTGGTAGAAAGCCAGACTTTATCTCCAATCTGATATTTAGGGGCAATTGATCTGTGTTTGTCTGCTTGTCCTTTCATCCATTTGTGTGCTTTCTGCAGATTGGCTTTTGTTTGAGCTAAAGTGTTCTGCATTATAGTGATAAACCATTCTGCAACAGGAGCTTTAGTAATTCTTTGCTCAAAGCCCATTCATGGACTATAGGATTGTATCGCTTCAAAAGGTGATTGCTGAGTAGAAGCTTGTTTCTTTGTATTATAGGAGAATTGTGCTATTGGTAGCCAATCGACCCATTCATGTTGTTTCTCCACTGTGAAGAGACAAAGATACTGTTGAAGATCCCCATTCATCCTCTCGGTTTGTCCATCTGTTTGTGGGTGAAATGTAGTGGAGAGTTTTGGTTGGATGCCTAGCTATTTACATAAGTCCCTCATGACTTGTGATGCAAACTGTGGTCCTCGATCTGATACTATGCTGTTGGGGAGCCCATGGTTCTTCCACACATTATGGAGATAGAGTCGGGAAGTGTCAAGGGCCATGGTTGTCTTGTTGCAGGGGATAAACTCTACTTCCTTTGAGAAGTGATCTGCTACTACTAGGATTGAGTCAAGCCTGACAGTGGTAAGTCCGTGGTAAAGTCTGTGGTAACTTCTGTCCATGGGGTGTCTGGTAATTCTAGGGGGTGAAGCTTTTCTGGTGGAGCAAGATTAGATGGTTTCATTCAAGCACATCTTTCACATTAGTTTGTGTATTCTTTGATGAATGTACTCATTCCAGGCCAAGTATAGCTTCTTTGAACAAGTTCTAGTGTCTTTTCTCTACCAGGGTGTCCTGCGACTGGAGTGTTGTGGTGTAGTTTGATAATATCTAAGTGCAATGCTTGATCATCAGGGATGTAGATCTTTCCATTTTCATCATAGAAAATATGGTCTTTGACTACATACTGCTTCTGTAATGGAATTAGATCTGGTTCCTTAAGATCGAAAAGGATATCCTTGATTGTGTCGATGATGATGTCAGCATCTGTTGCAATGTGTACTTCTGTAACACTACTGATCTGATCCAGTGGTAAGACAAGTATCCTTGTATTGTCTTTCTCAATTCCTACTGCATGGTCTTCACTTCGTGACAGAGCATCTGCTTTTCCCATGGTTGCGCCAGCCTTGTGAAGTCATTTGAAGTTGAACCGGCTAAGATATTGGGCCCATCTAGCTTGGCGATGATTGAGGTCTTGGTGTTTCATAAACCACTATAGATTCGCATGGTCATTCCAGATCTCAAACTGGTGATGCGCTCCTTCTAGATAGTGTCGCCATTGTTCCAATGATCTGATGACACTAAGCGTTTCTTTGTCTGCAACTGGGTAGTTACATTCTTCTGGGGTCATTGAGTGAGAGAAGAATGCTACTGGATGCCATTTCCCATTTTGTTCAATGGAAAGTACTGCCCCGGTGGCAAAGTCTGATGCATCTGTTTCTAGATGAAAGACCCTATCATTGTTAGGGTAAGTGAGGATAGGGGCTGTGGTGAAATGGAGTTTCAGGGTGTCAAATGCCGTTTGTTGAGCTTCTTTACATGCCAAGGGGGTGTCTTTCTTTGTTAAATCATTTAAAGGTCATGCAACTTGTGTGTATCCTTCAGTGAATCTGTGATAGAAGTTTGCTAATCCAAGAAAGTTTCATACTCCTCTGACTGTTTTTAGGCATTGGCCATTCGTTAATGGCTTTTACCTTGGAATCATCCATTTTGATTCCCTCTCTAGAGACTATTACGCCAAGGAATTCTATCTCTTTAATGCTGAAAGTGCACTTCTCTGGTTTCGTGAAAAGATCATGTTCTTCAAGACATTTTAGGGCTTTCTTTACAATTCTTTCATGTTCCTGGGGGTTATCTATCTTGGTATACATCATAAGATCATTGATGTAGATCACCATGACATCATCCATGTCCTAGAATATTTCATTCATCATTGTTTGAAATGTGGCTGGTGAGTTGCATAACCTGAAGTACATTACCACAGGTTCAAAGGATCCTCGATGACAAACAAAGGCAGCTTTCCATTCATTGCCCTCTTTGAGATGAACATTATTGTATCCCCATTGGAGGTCTAAGGACCTTTGGCAACATTTGGTTGACATCGTTAATGATGCCGAGTGCCTGACGATGACTTGCAGCCAGGAACTTTGCTAAAGTAAGCATTAGTTATTAGTGAAGCTTGTTCTTCATAGGACGTACAGAGATTAGAATAAACTTTGTGTGCATTATTGTGTGCGAAATACATTGATATTGCTTGCTGTCAGTGGACCACGCTAGCATGCCATGTCATTGCGGCAAGCACATTTGACTTGGAAAATGTCCACTCTCCAAACCAAGACCATTGATGTATATTGCAAGGTTCTCGAGCTGGCATAGTTGACGGTGAGCGTGTCCATGGAATCCCCAACAGGTGACACATGATTTGAAAGGAGAGCACAAGGACCTACAGTGCTGTTGAAAAGAGTCATTGCAAAGGAACAATCAATGTCATATCCAGTGGCAAGATTGGACCCCAAGCAGTCAATGAGTTTGTTCCCGACTGCCAAAGGATACTTAGCCCTGTAACATGATCAGTATAATGTGGTTATTGGGGTCGCAAACTTACTGCTTGCCACTCTGGACGATGTCAGCCATGACCAAGAGGAAACCATGACGACAAATTGCCAAGAAGACACTGTTTTCATTTGTGAATCCCCCAGCTTTGCTGGGTTTTTTTGTTGTCCATGTTTTTCCATCAACCTAGACACGGACTTTCTTCTATATCCTCGTATTTGTTAGAAAAAAGGCAGTGTTCATGTGGTACTTTCACCTCGGGCTTTGGGCAGTGTGAGGTTACTTTCTCCAAAAAATCTTCAATGTATGTCCGTGTGAGGTAGTAACAATGAGCATCAACACATTGATCTGTCAGTAATTCACTGGAATGTGGAGCATCGTGAGTGAACAAGGTGTGAGAGACCCTCTTAAGGGAATCATTGCCATCCATAGCATATACATAGCATCTTCAATAGGAGTGGCAGTTCATCCTGGAGGATATACATGCATGCTGGGCAGCAGTTTTTGAGCTTCCAGTCTAGTGAGTCATGATGCAACACCTCCGAGACCATCACGTTGACCACTGCATGAATCTGAATGTAGATGTCAAAGGCAATAGAAAACTGTCTTGAAAGGTGGACCTTACATTCAACCTGGATTGTTAAAGTCGTCAGTGGGAGGGTGGACATTGTGAGGATGAATGCTGACTCCGTGTAGGTCGCGCAGTGTCTTCACATAAGCTTGGAAAGGGAAATGTGGGCTGCGGTTGTGGCCGATGCGAAAGAGTTCCAGCGCCTTGATGGTAATAGTGATGGTGGGCTTGTGTGGCACACTTGGGACGATGCCATTATGGAGCAAGGCAGCTGGTAGGGATGCATTTGATGGCCTTCATCAACCTTGAGGTAGATTTTCTCAGTGTCTTCACAAGTTGCTGAGTCAATCACTGATCACCATCAACCAATGCTGACGACTCATGAAAAACATTCACAATGATCCCTATCCAGTGTCCTTCCGAGTCACCATCCACTTTCTCACTGCTCTCTCCCACAGGTCATTCTGAGAAGAAGTTCATCCCACTTCAGCAGTGTGATTTCTTGTGACACCAGTGTAAGTAATTCACTACCATTTCGTCCATCTGATGGTCAAATGCTTCAGTGTGGTGAAGGATGTGATCTCCCCATGTCCTGTGGTCCCGCCAAACTTGCCATTCACCCTTTGAACTAGGCAAGTTCAGTTTCATCCTTTTAGCACACGGAACACTACACTTGAAAGTCGCCCATAACTTCTTGTGCAAGAGCTTCAAATTCACATGCTTCTTGTGCATCACTGCTGTCAGCAATGTTCCCCATCGTTATGTCCATCCAATCTTCAGGTATGTCGGCATCTAACTGATATTCTGGGCTGCTTTTCAAACAGATTTCCTCTAGTGCCCTCTGTTCCTCGGGGGTTAGCGCTATACCATTGGTCAGGTACAAGCATTCTGATCATAGTGACACAAATACCGCTTTGATGGAACACCGGGAATTATGACATTTTCACAATGTTTAAAGTGTATTGAAAATAGGAAATAATAATATGAAATTTTCTTTCATATTTTTCATGCCCAAAAATTTCAGAATGCTATTGTTGAGAAAATGTTCAGTGAAATATGTACTTTTGTGTAGTATTTCATGATCATGAAAATGTCAAAGAAAATAATAAATTTAAGGGAATCATAAAGTTAACACAAAATTTACAATATTGTTAACACCTCTTCTAGCACAAGAAACCTGAACTTTTGCACTTGCAAAAATGATGGAAGAAATATGTAAATTTTGCATGGTCTTTTTTGGTGGTGGGAAATATCAAATTTTTGGGTTCCTTTTTATTCCTCCAAAAATATAGAATTTTCAAAACAAGAAAAGTAATTGGATGCTCATCAGATGCTCATCAGGTGCTCAGCAGATGCTCATCAGGTGCTCAGCAGGTGCTCATCAGGCATTCAGTGGACACTCGGCAGTGATTCAGCGTGTGGCAATGCGTCCTTAGAATATCAGAACTACGATAGTTTACAAGTGATTCAACAACTATTTCTCAGCAGCTTCCCTGGCAGATCCGACCACCTTCTTTGTTGTCATTTTGTGGAATTTGAGCCTGTTGTGCCAAAGTGGTAAGGGAGGTTATTTGTAGATTCTGTACCTCAGTAATTGCGGATGTTTTCAAGGTGCTTCTGAAACTATGTTTCGTCATCTATAGACCAATATCCAACGTTCAATCCACATGCTTCCCATGTAGACTGCTTCGGCCACCATGAAACGTTTGACATCTGCTCACCAAGAGATCTATGAGAGTCATCTTGTTGGCCTGAAGAACAGTCAGTGTGATGTTGAAGTGGGCAAAGTTGACTCACCAGTAGAGACCTTGTACATGCCACATATGATCTGTTCGTCGTTCGGGTCCAGGTCATCATCCCAAAGATGTTCGTGCCCAATCTTGATGGCTATACCATACTTGAAAACATCTTTGGATGGCCCACCACGTATGAGCACATCCATATGATCCCCAAGGGAATTGCGAGCTAGGCATGCAATGATGCCACCCTTCATCAAGGTGGCTCTGCCATAGCTCCATTGCAGTAAGCAGTCCCTCTTGTGAAGGTAAGAGAGATAGTTGGACTGGAGAGGCCGGTAGTTGGAAGGAATGAAACCAAGACTTATAAGAGACTCAGGATAGGATGCAATGGATGTCAGCATGATTTCGGAGACAGTTTGGGTTCCAAAGGGGGTGCCTCTTGATGCAAGTTGCAGGGGGGCTTCTGGGGGGTTAGGACCGAACTGAGCTTGAATGATCTGCAACACCACAATGGGATCATTGAGGGAGATCACAAACTGACAAGATGTTGGATGACGAAAACGGATGAGGTAGACTATACACGAGATGTGATCCCCATTCAATGCAATCTGAATTCCTTGCTGTCACTCAATGGTTACATGGCCAGATTTGTACTCCTCTTCTAGGCTACCATCCAGTATGTCACATACATACATCAGGATTGAGGGGCTGGCCACTGATGTGTAGCTCCAGAAAAGCCGCAGCTGTATTGTGGAGGTGGTTGACATTGCAGAGGAGGCTCAACCTTCGGAGATTTTGATCGCAAGCTCAGTGAGGGTATGGAGGGGAGATCAAGGCGTATAGACTTGGTGCATATGAATCCATAGCGTTGGTGCAGAATATCATCTAAAATGGGAAACACTGAGAACTCTGACTGAGGAATATCGCCGGCAAGAAAACGTGCAGTCTGGTGGGCTGATGGATTGGGCTCCGGCACATTGAAGGATTGCCTGTGTGCGTCTTGACCACCTTCGTTGTCATTGAAGTCAATCTTGAGAATGTCGTCTTCCAGAGGGGTGGCATAGTCAAATTCAGTACATATGTCCCATTCATCTGTGAAAGAATTGTAGCACTTCTGACCGCCTGGGTATGATGCCCAAATTTGGCTTGCTGTTGAGTGACCTATGTTGACATGAAGTCAGAAGTCTCCAATTAGCTCCCATTGAAAGACCATCGCCCCTTTCCTTCCCAGTACCCGAACGTCAAGAGCATTCCGAGCATGCTGCTGTCTCATTCATAGTCTCGCGGGCCTCCTGTTCCTTGTTTGAAATTTCCTGGCAGGCGAAGAAGTCCCACCAAGCTTCCCCTTTTTTCTGGCGGGATCCGTGTGGCTTGTACAATGTCCTCCTCACTCGGATAGCAGTTCTCCCTGACCCACTTGCCAAGAAAATGGGTGGCTGGAATGTTCTGGAAGTCCCGCCTCCCTTGCTTGTCACAGCGGCCCCAGATGATGTAGATGGGGAGATGGGCCTGTACCATTCACTGCACATGGAAGACACAGTACTCATTGAACGGATTCACAGTGGTACCAACCCTTGGAGTTGTTGGCGAGAACATTCCAACTGGAGAATCTCTGAGCATCTCAACCATCGCAGGTGGGAACCCTTTATCCAACAGAACCTTGACCCATCGTGGTTCAAGATGATGTTCATAGGAGCAAACACACTGAGTATGTGGAAGACGTTGGTGAGGAAATCATTGAGGGCGATCCACTTATCCGAGAGATCAGGTCTCAGCTGATAGAGGGAATGTATTCAAAGAATTGGTAGACTTTGCTTGCTGAAGGGGAGGCAAGAGAAAAGTGGGCCATGGCGAGGGATATGGCACAGGGAAAAGGGAAGCTGTGGATAGTCTGGAGACATAACATGGAATTTGTGACCAGAAGACAAGGCTTCACCCTCATCGTCTGACTTGAGGGCGGGTAGACAGACGGCAGGAGGTGGTACTGTCATATCCCAGTTTTCTCCAAGTTCAACTCCGGTTCGTTATCCCTCCGGACTATCAGACTTGGGCTATGTATTTACTTCAGTCTTTCTTCATCTGTTCCTGTAAACCTGTACTAAACCTATCCATTCCTCTCGCTACTTAGTATTACATATCTGTGCCAGTGTTTCCGCAGTTCGGTATAGTCTTACCTCCAGAGCACTGCTCCACTTTCGGACCTCTTAGTACTCTTCAATAGTACATAAACTGTATGCTATGGACTTGTACTCTTTAGTCTAATATCATCTAAGGTACTCCTCCACTCTGCTTGAACATCTTGACAACTTCATCATCCGTCCACTCGCAGATTAGCCTTCGTGCTAAGTCTTGCATCCTCAGGACAACCTCTGTTCCTCCGCTATGTAAATCCAGGACAAGACTATCTACAAGGGCGCACCACATACGGGAAGCCAATGTCCTTCCATTAAAGTAACTCCGGACTCCGGAGTTCATCAGAGTTGACCCAGTCTTAACAGTATATTAGACTGAACACTTGTCATAGTCTCCTCTCAGCCATGGCCACAAGAACTACAAGATCCCAGACTCGTGCCATCGGCACTGCTCCTTCTGTTGCTCCTTCCGCCTCTCCTAGGTACAACCCTTTGAATGCTTTTGGAAGTAATTGGCGAGGTCCTGAACTCGTCGACCAATGCCAGAGCTTCTCCACTCATCATACTATGCCCTCCGCTTCACAACCTTCCCCTTCCCAGGAGTCTCCAACTCCGGGTGCACGCATTGTGGTCATCCCAGACTATGATGGGTCTGAAAACTCAGCAGGTCTCCTCTTGATGGCCCCACCCTCTACGACAACAATGATGCCGGAGATCGGACTTCCCCGGAGGTGATCCCCTTCCCCTAGATCCGCCCTCTAATGATGATCCAGACTTCCCAGCAGAAGACCTCTACCCTGATGACTCCAATGAAGAAACAGAGATTGAGCATGTCCCTTCGGACACGCTGATCCAACTGGTGAGTGCTATCCAAAGCCTCACTCGTTCCTCCCGTCGCCTTCCTCCGACCCTACCCCCCGTACTAAAGTCCAAGAGCCCGACCAGTTTCACGGGACCGATCCCCAAAAACTCCAGGTTTTCCTAGTGCAGCTTGAACTCAATTTCCAGGATCGTGCCAAGGCTTTTCATACAGGGCACGCTAAAGTCACCTTCACGCAGTCATACTTGAAAGGTATGGCCTTGGAATGGTTTGAACCAGACCTCCTGCTCGCAGAGGTTCTGGCTCTCCGACCGCTTTGGCAGGATGACTTCAAGGAGTTCGTCCTGGAGCTCCAGACCAATTTCGGTCTGCATGACCCTGTTGGAGATGCTGAACACCAGCTTGACCACCTCTCCATGAAAGATGGGCAGCGGATCAACAAGTACATCATGGAGTTCAATAGGATTGCTTCGCAGATCCGAGGTTATGGAGAAGGTGCCCTCCAGCACCACTGTTATAATGGCCTTCCCGACTGCATCAAAGATGAGGTTTCCCACATTGGGAAGCCCTCCACCCTCTCTGACCTTCCTCATCTTGCCCAGGCTATAGATGCACGCTATTGGGAGGACAAGCTTGAGGTTAGCTGCCAAACAAAGCTGTCTGCCAACTCCTCCACTTCTAAATCTACCCCTGACAAACCATCTACCTCTGCTTCTGCTTCTTCCTACTCCGCCGCTCCTAAGGACACCAAGGAGTCCAAGGGCAAAGCCGCCAATACCTCTGGTAGCTCCGGAGGTAAGCCCAACCTCACCACCAAGTTAGGAAAGAACAGCAAGCTTACTGCTGTGGAGCAGAAGAACCATTTTGACAATAAGCTTTGTATGTTCTGCGGTCTCACTGGACACATCGCCAAAGACTGCCTGATGTCTACCTCTTGGGCGTCCAAGGGTCGCACTATAGCAACTACTCCAGAAACTAAACCGGAGGTCTCCTTGGAGACAAAAAAATAGTGTGCGACCTCCCTGACTCTGCACGATCAGGAGGTTGCATTGATCCCACTCGTGCCCTCAAGGAGATTCCTCTCAATGCATCCACTCTCTTGGACCCTCTGTCCCTTATGTCCTCCGTTACTTTGATTTCTTATGACATCCCTTCTGTCCCTCATTAGTAGACTCCGGATCCTCCGATTGATTCATAGACACTACATTCATTAATGAACATGCCATTTCGTCTTACCCCGTCCCTCCACTCCAACTCCGACTCTTCAACGGAACTACGAATTCCACAAGAACTCAAGCTATCGACCTCTCCGTCCATTTCCAAACCAGTGACATCACTCCGATGACATTTTATGTCACTCCGCTGGATGGCTCTTGTTCTCTTGTTCTAGGACACAACTGGCTCACCCGCTACAATCCGTTGATTGATTGGGTTTTGGGCAGTACCTTGTTCCGCTCGTCTGGACAGAACATCACAGACCTCCTAGACGCTCCGAGCCATGCCCAGATCTACATCAAGATCAATCTCCGGCATGCTTACCACCTGGTTCACATCTCCACTGGAGATGACTGGAAGACCTCCTTCCACACGCGCTCTGGTTCTTATGAGTGGCTAGTCATGCCATTTGGTCTAACAAATGCCCCTGCGGCATTCCAGCACTTTGTTAATACAGTCTTTGCAGATCTTTTAGATGTTTGTGTTATTGTCTACCTGGATGACATCCTTATCTATTCCATGGACAAGGCTTCCCACAAGGAGCATGTCCGGGAGGTCCTCCGGAGACTCCGCAAGCACGGTCTCTATGCAAAGCCAGAAAAATGTGAATTCCACACCGACTCCACCAAGTACCTCGGATACCAGCTCTCACCCTCCAGACTTACCATGTCTCCGGATAAGGTACTGACCATACAGAACTGGCCCGAACCTCGGAAGGTTAAGGACATCCAGTCCTTCTTAGGATTTGCTAATTTCTACTGAAGGTTCATAGATAACTACTCCGATATTGTCACTCCTTTGACTTGCCTCACCCGCAAGGGTACAGCCTGGAGCTTCAGTGACTCCTGTCGTTCCGCCTTTCGCAAGCTCAAGGACACCTTCACCTCCGCTCCGATCCTCACTCATTGGTCTCTGGACGCTCCAATGATAGTAGAAACTGATGCCTCTGATTATGCCATTGCTGGTATTCTCTCTCTCCGTTGTTCTGACGACGAGATCAGGGTGGTGGCTTACTATTCACGGACTTTGTCTGTTCTGGAGCTCAACTATGATACCCACGACAAGAAGCTCCTCACTATCCATGAGGTGTTCAAGTTGTGGCATCACTACCTCGAGGGCTCCGCTGCTCCGGTTGATATGGTCACCAACCACAAAAACCTGGAGTACTTTGCGACTACCAAGCTCCTGACCAGGCAGCAGGCCCGCTGGTCGGAGTTCCTCTCCCAATTTAACATGGTCATTCGTTTCCGCCCTGGAAAGCTTGGTGTGAAACCTGATTCCCTCACTAGACGCTGGGATGTCTATCCCAAAGAGGGGGATAAGGACTACACTCACATCAATCCCCACAATTTCTGACTGGTCTTCACGCAGAAACAGCTTGCTGCATCCCTCTGAGCTACTTATCTTGCAGCTCCGGTCCTCCAGGCTAGTGTCCTGTTTGACCTAGAGACCCTCCATAACAACATCCTCTCTGCACTCTCCTCCGATCCTGTGGCTTCCATCCATCTGTCCACCTCCCAACCCCCCAACTCATGATGGTCTGTTGATGCTGATGGTTTTCTCCATCTAGATGGTTGTATCTTTGTACCTGACTCCAATAACCTCCGACTCCAAGTTCTCCGGTATAAGCACGATCATCCCCTCTCTGGACACTTTGGACAGAATAGGACCCTGGAACTTATCAGACGCAAATACACTTGGCCAGGACTCCGTACATTCGTAAAGGACTATGTTTCGTCCTGCACAACCTGCGCCTGTGCTAAGGTTTCTAGGCATAAGCCCTATGGCCTCTTAAAACAACTCCCTATTCCCGAGAAACCATGGAACTCCATATCTATGGATTTTATTGAACAGCTTCCTCTGTCCTCCAGTTTCACTTCAATACTCGTTGTCATTGATTGTTTGTCCAAACAGTGCACCTTCATCCCTACTCACGACACAATTACATTCCCGGAGCTCGCAAAGATTTTCCTCCTCCATGTATTCTCTAAGCACAGAGTTCCCTCCCACATTACCTCTGACAGAGGTTCGGAGTTCATCTCTCATTTCTTCCGCTCCCTCGGTAAGGCCCTCGACATCAGATTGCACTTTACCTCTGGACATCATCCGGAAGGTGACAGCCAGACCGAGCAGATGAATCAAACCCTCAAGCAATACCTCTGGATTTACAGTAACTATCAGCAAGATAACTGGTCGGAACTTCTGCCCCTCACTGAGTTCTCATACAATAACACTCCGAGTGCTACCACTGGAGTGTCATCATTCTTTGCTAATAAAGGCTATCACCCCAATATCACAGTCTATCCAGAAAGAGACCTTTTCTCCGCTCGAGCTAGAGAGTACTCCATTGACCTCAACTCCCTCCAACAATTCCTCCATGAGGAGATGGCCCATGCCCAAGAATGCTATCAGGGACCTGCTGACACCAAATGATCTCCGGCACCGGACTTCAAAGCCGGT
This sequence comes from Boletus subparvulus, assembly GCA_038092515.1. Lineage (NCBI taxonomy): Eukaryota > Fungi > Basidiomycota > Agaricomycetes > Boletales > Boletaceae > Boletus > Boletus subparvulus. The sequence goes on along the minus strand of JBBPQL010000211.1, from coordinate 17,987 downwards.
GATCAGATTTTCGTCAAAGCTAAGTACTTTCGGTCCACTATGCCCTCTAAGAAACTCTCCAAGAAGAAATTAGGGCCATATATCATTATCACTCAGGCAGGAACCCACTCCTTTACCCTCCGACTCCCAGACTCTATGAAATCAGTTCACCCCGTTTTCCACGTCTCTCAGTTAGAACCCTCCATGCCCAACACCATCCCAAATAGCGTACAATCTCTGCCACCTCCGGTCGAAGTGGATGGAGAACTGGAGTTCAAGATCTCTGAGATTCTCCATTCCAAGGTAGATCGTTGTCTAAGAAATTGCAAGTTGTTGTATCTAGTATGATGGTCCGGATATGAAGGTACTGACAACGAGACGTCTTGGCTCCTAGCCACGGAGCTTGGGCATGCCTCCGAACTTGTCCATGACTGTCATCTCCGATATCCGGACCGACCCGGACCTCACTCTGCGCAATAACGAGTGAAAACATATTATTCCTATCTACTACACCACACTATCTGATGTTTCTTCTTCCTCCTTGTCATCCCTACCTGCCTCTGACCCCTCCGTGGCCTCCACTGCTCTCTTCGTGTCTGCATCCGCCTGCGCCTGCAGCACCGCCATCTCTTCCCTCTGCTCCTCCGCCTTCTCCACATTGAGCTGCGCCAGCTCGCGTCCTATCTCGTCATCCAACCCCGACCCATTCGATGTCTCCGCACGCCACACATCGTCCGCCTTCAGCTGCACCAGCTGCGCGAGGAGCGCATTCTGGCGGTCCAGCTGCCAGAGCAGCCCCCTCATCAGGTCACCAAGGTCTCAATGACCTTTGAGGAGGCTTGCAGCCCCTCGAGGGCCACTCCTCTGCTTGGCCCAGCCTCTGGCTCCATCCATGCTTTCTTCGCCTTCTTCGCCTTTGGCGACTCCTCTGCAGCCCGCTTCCTCCGGTGCACCTTCTTCTCTCCACTCTCCTCTCTGGGCCATTTGCACTTGGCCTTCGTGTCTTGACAGGTGACGCATGCTGTGGCCTTCCCACCCACTCTGGCCATGCAGTCCAGCCCGCGCTCCATGCACCTGTTGCATGCCGGCCCGTGCATTTTCACTCTCGCTTTTCCTTTCCCTTCGGAGCTCTGCTCCGAACGGACTTGCTCGGCCTTTGGGAATTAGCACGCAATATCGGTGGGGCGATTGGTTCACTCACCCTTTTCTTGGCCGCCTCCTCGGCCTGCGCCCTCCGCTTCACTGCTGCTGCCGCCTCTGCCTTCCTCTTCGCCTCCGCCTCTGCCTTCTTCTGGTCATTCCTCCTCCTTCTTCGCCCTCGCGCGCTGCCTCCACTTGTTGAACTTCGCCACACTGAGGTTGTCGGGGTCATTGTCGTCCTCCTTGAGTTCGGCCTCTGACCAGTTCTTGATGTTGGTGATATCGGACATGATGGTGGTAAAGTTTTGAGAGACTTAGCCAGACTTGACAGTTTTTATATTGGGCAGATTCCTCCGGGCTTTTCTGACTCCGCTTTTCTACTCCACATTCTTTTCCTCGCTAATGGACTTCAAGGGTTCAGGCCTGAGAGGGGGATACTGTCATATCCCAGTTTTCTCCAAGTTCAACTCCGGTCCTCCGGACTATCGGACTTGGGCTATGTATTTACTTCAGTCTTTCTTCATCTGTTCCTGTAAACCTGTACTAAACCTATCTGTTCCTCTCACTACTCAGTATTATCCATGCCAGTGTTTCCGCAGTTCGGTATAGTCTTACCTCCGGAGCACTGCTCCGCTTTTGGACTTCTTAGTACTCCTTGATAGTATATAAACTGTATGCTATGGACTTGTACTCTTTAGTCTAATATCATCTAAGATACTCCTCCACTCTGCTTGAACATCTTGACAACTTCATCATCCATCCACTTGCAGATTAGCCTTAATGCTAAGTCATGCATCCTCCAGACAACCTCCGTTCCTCCACTACGTAAATCCGGGACAAGACTATCTACATGGGCGCACCACATACGGTGAAGCCAATGTCCTTCTGTTAAAGTAACTCCGTACCCTGGAGTTCATCGGAGTTGACTCAGTCTTAACAGGTACCGCCATATTGGGGGAGACGATGACACGGCCATTTCAGATGAAGGTATGCATTGCTAGAGGTTGGGAAGCACCCATTAGTGTCCGGATTGGGGGTAAAGGGGAGAAAACTTACTGCACCATGTAGGGGGTGGAGAAGTTGGCAAGGGATTGGTGGGACAAGGGTGGGGGAGCAGCGCCGAAGCTTGTTAGTGTAAACACCGCTGAGGGAGACATTGGAGAAAACAAGGGACTGGTGAAATGAGGGTGAGGGAGCAATGAGGTTCATCAGTATAGACACTGATGAGCTACAACAACAACGACAGACAAGTTTAATGCTAGGGAAGCTCATCGGTGTAAACACCAATGAGTGGGGGGGGAAAAACTCGTCAGTATAAACACCAATGAGGTATTATGACAGCGACGAAGAGGAGGTTGAATGGCCGGGAAAACTCCTCGGTGTAAACACCAATGAGTGGGGTGGGCACAAACTTGTCAGTGTAAACACCAATGAGCAATGATAGAAGAAGTTAAATGGCCGGGGAAACTCCTTGGTGTAAACACCAATGAATTGGGGGGGAAGGTAGGCGGATACTCTGTAAATAAATGTCCGACAATTGTTGCCAACTCAATCTCGGCTATTGCCACGAGGTTAATGATGGGCCGCTGAGGGACAATAGAAACATACAGTGGAGGTGGATCCAGGTGTGATTGCTGGCAATGATGAGACCACCAAAGACGACTCCACAACAATGAGTCTGAGGGACACTGCCCATGGTATACCACGGGCAGTGAGGAAGGGAGAGTGCCCACAGTAAACCGTGGACAGCGAGGAGAAAGACACTCCCCAGTGTTCAACACCAGGGAGTGATTATGAGCGAAGGGATGAGGTGTGGTTTTCGGACATTGTTGTTTGGTCGCACGTCCACTGGCTTACTAATAATTGCGACCCAACTGCAGCTGCTCCCGCCGGTCCAACATTGATCATCGATGCTCACTCCTTGGTGTTGAACACTTGGAAGTCTTTTCTTAACTGTCCGCAGTTTACTCTCCCTTCCTCACTGCCTGTGGTATACCTTGGGCAGTGTCTCTCGGATGTTGTCGTGGAGTTGTTCATTCGTCACCACTCAACTAGTGCAGCTGCTCCCATCATCGCTCCTCAGTGTTGAACACTCGGGAGCCTTTCCTTAACTGTCTGTGGTATACTCCGGACACTTTCCCTTCTCGCTTTCCATGTTGGTCGTCCTGGTTGTCTCTATCCGGTGACCATCCTCATTGCCCTTCCCCACTCACTCCCAAGTCTTTAATTTACTGCAGACACTTTCCCCTTCTCACTGCCTGTAGTATACTATGGGTATTGTTTCTCTCACTTCCCCTCGGAGGTGTCTTGTTGGCCCCCCTGCCAATGACGATCATCATCCACCCACTGCAGTGTTGAACTCCTCTCTTCAGGGCAGTGTTTCCATGGGGGTGGTGAGGGGGAAAGACCTTTGGTGTTCACTTATTGCCTTTGCATCAGCATTTTCGATGTCCTCCAGAACAAGGTCTATACATGTTTTCATTTATGTGCATAATGCCAACCTAGGATGTTGTACCATAGAAGTTTGTGATCGCCTCGCTCCCTGATGTTGAACACTGGGGAGTGTCCTCTCCTCACTGTCCTTTCCCCCAGACATCAGCTTGGAGTGTCAGCGTCCCCTCCTGTATACCATAGGCAGCGTCTCCTACCCAGTTTTGTTCTTCGTCTTGGAAGTGACGGTCATCGCCACTCTCACCCACTCACCGGGAAGTGTCTTCTCACTCGGATTCCTTTTCTCACTGCCTGTGGTGTACCGCAGGCAAACATTGCTTGAAATGCATCAACCACTTGCTCATTTCTCTCCTTCCCTATCCAGCACCCCATCCGCTCTACTGCAATGATCCTACCGTCCATGTGGGCTTCAGCAACAATTTATCGGTGTCACTGAAAACACAGGAAGTTCCTTGACCAAGCAGGGAAGAACCAAAACCTTGTCTTTCTCCATTCTCACAAGGAAACTGACAGGACATGTCGGCTCATATGTGATGTGGCTATTGGAAAGGAGGCAATCACCCAGTTTGTCCGACCTGACTCAGCTACGCCAGAAATTTGATGAACCTCTTTACTTTTCCTTTCGGATTTGCAATCCACCACTCGGGTGTGCTGAGAGAGGATAGGACCCTTGTAGAGGAACCTTTCTTCTTTGTAGATGTCGGTCTGCACAGCAACCCTCGCATGGGGTATCATTAAAGGGACACAAATATATAACCCCGAGAAAGGTGGGTCAAGTTGTATTCCCAATTGTCTGGTGTACCAAGTTGATGTGGAGTGATGCTGTTATAGACCCATATTAATTTTCCCAGATTTCTCCCTATTTTTCCTGTTTTTTTCTAGAATGACTTTCGCATTTAGCCCCTATCTATTAGCCCCTATCACCCGAAACCACCAAATGCTCAAGTCCCCTCACAGTCCAGACCCACTTGCCTCATGGGTACCATATGCATTGCAGTGTGCCTCATGTCTGTCTCATGTTGGCCTCACCAATCACACATGGCGCACAGCCTCGCACATGTTGGCCTCATGATTCACACATGCACACTGCCTACCTCACCCTATCCTCATGGGTAGCTTCTCTTCCATTACACGGCTGTACTGAGATGCCTGTTATTATCATGTATGTATGACTCATGGACGAGTCATGTAGCATAGCATATCGTACAATCTAGTGTACACATCGCCAAACCCCTGTGTAGTATATAAACCCTCAATAGAGCGCCAAGAGTACCTCAGTCTTGTCCTCTTGGAGATTTCCCATCATCTCTAGGAGCTACCAGTCCACTTCTATTGTCACTACTTGAACTACTAGTGCTCTTAGTGAGTGTTGGTCGTTTCAGATGCAGACGAACGAGTGAATGTAGAGGTGGCGATGTGGGAGAAGGGTGTTAAGTGGATTCTGAGGGAACTAGCAGGAGACCGGCAAGCTAAGAAGACCTACGACAATGCTATGGATGTCGACGTCAAAGATGCTACTGCAGCTGTGCCTAAGACAGTAACTCTCGTGCCCAGATCCTTGTCCAACTGAAGATTTCTCAAGAGTATGGTGTTTAGTCAGGGAGGGCACTTGGTGTCGAACAAAAAATGCAAGTTTCCCGATGAATCTTTCAAGCGTTCTTTGAAGGAAATCCACGTTCCCGTGCTGAAGAAGCATGCCAGGAGTGAGGATGAGCTTGTTCCTATGACCAAGTTGCCCAAGTGGGCACGGGCTGCATTCATGGTTCCAAAGCTCAATCGGATGCAGAGCAAGTTGCTCCCTGTTGCATTTTGCACAGATGAGCCATTACTCCTTTGTGCACTGACTGGTGCCGGAAAGGTACAGATTGATTGTACTTTAAAGCTGTCTCTCATAGGCTGCACCCAGGCCAACATTGAAATGTTGACTGTTTTCAACAAGCTGGCAAAATACAGAGAGACTGGCGGATTTGCACTTGACCAGTTCAAGATAGTCTATATTGCCCCTATATAGGCCCTTGTACAAGAGATGGTTGGCAACTTTACCTCCTGTCTTACCTCTGCTTTTTGACACCATAAGAAGCAGCAAATCTCTGAGACCCAAATCATTGTGACAACACCGGAAAAGTGGGATGTGATCTCCCACAAGAGCACAGACACCAGCTATACAAATCTTGTTTGCCTTATGATCATCAATGAGATTCACCTTCCACCGTGCTTTACTAGTAGAAGCCATGTACTACTGCGGAACTGCTAGTCACACTGGAAAGGTGCCAATAGTTGTGGTTGTCATCGTGGTCTATGATACCTGCCCTTCCCTGCAGCCAGTAGTTTCCTCTCCTCCCTTCAAGTGATATACAGTGCTTCCTGGGCTTCGCCATGTTTTGTATCTCGCAGTCGTCGAAGGAGTCATCAACATTAAAGAGTGTTGCCCCCTTCCCCTTCATCTCCTCACTTCCTGCAATGTTACTATCATCACCCAAATGCATTCTTTTTGTGGTCCTTTAGTTTCAGGAAATCTGCCTGCCACTTGTCTGGATGCAACCTAATCCGAAGGTTCTTCAAACGCCTGACAATCGTCGTGGCATCCATTGGAGATCGCAATGTCCATACAACCATTCGACTTCCTCCACCTCCACAACCTCTGGTTCCATTTGGCAGGGTTTTTTGAAAACTGGCCAGGGAACAGCAGTGTAAGTATGTGAAATTGAGCTATGTATTGGCTGGCACTTCTTGCGAGGCTATTGTGACTCAATGTATTCCTTCTGTCTCCCATTTGTCAATCTTCTTCCCTCCCCCCTTATCTTGCACTTCCTCTGTTTGTGTCACATCAGTTCTTTCACCTTGGATCTTCACCTTGAACCCAACTCCGGATTTCCGTCTTGTTTTTCCTGCTGGGGGACCTCCACAGCCAGAACCTCTCTAGCTTTTTCTCATGCCATTTATGGGCACTTCATGCCAACCTTCGATGCACCACACTGAGTGTATCATGGGTGCGTTTGCCGTCGTGGTTATCAAAGTGGTCTTCGCAGATGCAATTCTCCTAATTGTGTTTTCGCCATTTCCAACAATTTTATATCCCGACACAATAATCATACTATATAAAATCTATATGAATGCACATTTGTTGCCGCCATGGGCTCATTACGATAAGCTGATGGTTGCGCACTGAGTTGGCAGCCTCACTCGATTGTTGATGAATTAATGTTTAACTTATGATTATATGCTCACCTGACCAATCAGCACACGTTAATTGTCATAAGATGATACACAGGTGAGTAATTTGTAGGTAAAGACTCAGACAACAAGAAGGTTGCAGCAGCAGACCATTAGTTCTGAAAATCCTCAAGGTATATCTGTACTTCTTCAACGCATTGGCCCAATGTCTAGCACTCTGAGGCTGTACTTTACCAGACCAGATTTTGGCAAGGCAGGCTCTGAACCACACCTCGTTGTCAGAAGACCAATAGCCAACATCAACATTGAACCCAACCCATGGTGATTGTTTCGGCCACCAAGACATATCAGCAGTTTGTACACCTTGGTCAGTTGGCAATTTGTAAACTCCACATAAGAGATCAATCTCAGACATGCTAAGATCATCATCCCAGTGTAACTGTCCATCCGAGCTGCAGCGCGATGTAAAACAACAAACCTTACTAGGTGAGTAGTGAGGTCTATGTATGTGGGGGTCTAAGGGCGCGATAGGCCCATTCCCAAAGAGGATCCTATGAGGTTAGTGAAGACTTGGGCAAAGGGGATGATGAGGAGAAGGTAAAACTGGCTGTCCGAAGGTAGTCCAGACTGCAGGAAAGTAGGCCGGTCAAAAACCGGTCTGTCGGGCATGCAGTTGAGCAGTGGAGAAGGTGAGAAGGTGGTCAACAAGCCCCGTAGTGGACTCAGACATGTGGAAAATGGTAGATGAAACATTCGGGGAAGCGGAATATCGAACAGATGCCAAAAGATGCATTCAAAATGCCAAGTACAAACCCCTCATAGTCCGGGAATTGCCCAGGACTGTGTAGTTATGATAGATAAAGTTTAGAACTCTAACGAAAAGATACCTGACAGTCAACAGATATAGAACAATAACAGAACATATTACCAAAAAGGGATACCGATATGAGACCGACCGGTCTATTGCGGCGAAAGGAAGTCCGGACTTGGACTACATGCAGAATGGGCCGGTCGGGTTCGGTCTAGCATGGGAAACCTAGCTAGAAAGCCTTGGAAACTCAGGTTACCAACCTAGAGCTGCTCAGAGCTCTACAGCAATGTTCCAAGAGAGAAAACATCAATCCATGGTCCCTGCACTGCTGACATCACATCAAGGCTCTCCCTTGCAAGACAGGCAAGAATCCCACCTTTCAATAGTGCTGCACAAGCATATGGGCGACCAAGTATTGTGGTACGAGCCTTTTCGTAAGCTTCATATTTCATGGAATGCCAGTCGAGCTTGACAGGAATTTGAGAATGAAGTGAGGAAGGTTCGACTGGATTCGATGGATTGGTGGAAATGTATGTATTGACTGCAATTCCACACTGAAGAAGTTGCACCAGAAGATTGGATGGTTCATCATACCATCGTTGTTGAAAAATTTGTAGAACACTGGCGGATCGCAGAGGTAGATAGACCAACCAGACAGATGATCTCATAAGAGTGAAATTGGAAAAATTGTTCATTATCCAACATCATGGGAAGAACGACAGGAGCAGCAGGTAAAGAGATGGGGTTTGAGAAATCATCAAAAAGATCTGAATTTGAAGCATGAAGTTCAGTACCAGAGGCGAGGGCATGAAAGAATGTGCTGACAAATGCAGAGGTTTGGCTGTCCAGTTCTACAAGAGATGACTGGCCATTGAGGATGTACATACTTGTGGACATCCCCAAGACCCCATCTGGTAACATCAAGGCCAGGATGGATCTCCAGAGTGCTGTCGAGGAATCCATAGTAATAGTAGATAGAGGAAATGAGAGAGTCGACGACATAATCTGGTGATCTGTCATCTGACTGCAATTCCTGAAGTGGTGGGGGTGGTGATGTAGGAGGGGGAAGCAATTGATGAGCGTCAGAAAAGTGTGGTAGCGAGGCAAGTGTAGACTCGTCATTCTCTGGAGAAAATTCTGTTCATAAATCCCCTCATTGTGTATACTATCATAGCGATGCATCGTGTTGCAGTATGTTTTCCATCTTTCCTTGACGACTTGATGATCACAGCGCATCTGCACACGGAAACCATTGTGATCAATCCAAAGAAACACCACAGGACCCTGGTGGCCAGGTATCGGAAAATCTCTCATTTCAGTCTCTCTTGATAACCGGCTCTGATGGTCACAAGATGTTTCTCCTGCAATTGCATGACTTCTTTGAAGTTGCAGGTGTTCAAAATATGCCTGCATCGACTCGCCCACACACTGACGGCTCCCAAGCTCAACAGGAGGTCGATCACTTAGTGCTATGGTAGGAATCACAAATCTAAAAAATTAAGGCAGAGAGCGAGGGAAAAAAAATACACGCGGCACTTATTTCACCTGCATCGGCAACACTGTTAGCCATTGGTAACTCTCAAAAACCATGTGGCATTTCACACTCCAACAAGGGTGATTTTTACTTTCCAAACCCAGCCGCGGGGTCACAGCCACTTGATCATGGGTAATGTGACATGCATGACAATGATGATGGTGCCACCCATGCACACCCCCCACACACCCCCACCTCACATGCTGCTGTCACATGCCCTCTCAGGCTTGCCCTCCTCGAGAAAGACAAACAAGGGAATCATATTACCTGTCACACCAAAGAGCAAGATGTCAAGCATGATGAATGTTGAATGTGGAAAAGATTCAAGCCTTGTGGCCTCAACTTCGGCACCATTTCACTGCCACACAGCAACCAGCAGGCACAACAGTTGTAATAACACTATCTAAAATGTTAAGGCAGAGAGAGTGAGGGAAAAAAAATACATGTGGCACTTATTTCTCCTGCATTTGCAACATCATTAGCCATCAGTAACTCTAAAAAACCATGTGGCATTTTGCACTCCGATGAGGGAGATTTTTACTTTCCAAACCCAGTCATGGTGTCACAGTCACTTGACCATGGGCCTCCTGCCCTTCAATGTGATATGCATGACAATGATGATGGTGCCACTCATGCACACCCCCCACACACCCCCACCTCACATGCTGCTGTCACATGCCCTTTCAGACTTGCCCTCCTCCTTGCATGCCCTCACACACCCTTGCCCTCACATGCCCTCACACATGCCCTCTCGCCCTCACTGTTGCACATCCTCACATGCTCTCTCCCTTGCCTTTGCCCTTGCATGCCCTTGCACATCCTCCCCACATTGGATTGCATCACCATCACCATTGCATGCCCTTGCACGCCCTCACCCTCACATGTCCTCCCACCTCACATGCCATTGCCCTTGCCCTTGCATGCCCTCTCACCTTCATGTTGGAATCGTAGATACTACAAACAGTGTGCGGTTGTACAGCCACCGTATTACCTAATCACAGACTACTTCGTGTTCGAGTACTGTACCTTTTACTTTAGTGACTACTAACTAGAGTATTCCACACTTCACACACCATCACCCTCACATGCCCTCTTATCCTTGCTGTCTCACATCTGGGCCCATGTCAAGATTGGCTACCAGGAGCCCATAGGGTCAAGCAGGTGGAGTCGAGAGGCATCAAAGCTGAATTGGACTGCAGAAGGGTTGTTGATCGAGATGAACACAATGGGATAAGCCACTTGTATTTGACGATAGCGGCAGCTGATGCAAAGTGCGGGTAGGACGTGTGGGAGAGACACCATCGTGAGGCCGACAAGCTCAGCATCGACATGGACATCGACGACCAATTTGTGGTTGTGGTCGCAGAGGCCAAGTGAGCGCAGGCTGAATGGATAGGGAGGACAGCGATGAGGCTGGTGTCCCAGGCATTGGCGATGGAGGTAGAGGAGGTGAAGCAGGCGGTGGTACCCGCCATAGAGACCAGGGGGGGCTGTCGTCCGAACTGGAGGTCGAGCATGTGGTGGTGATGTCGGAGGTGAGCGAGATAGTGAAGATCCTCAAGGACATGGACCTGTAAATATCTTCCTCCCCTCCGTCCTCTGCTAGTCCGAGTCAAAATGTAATGTACGATTAAATGAATCAGGTTTCAGTATATCAGTGCGAAAAAGAAAAGAGAGAGAAAAACAAGGAATAAGGGATGAAACATCGTAAAAGGGGGTCAAAAGAGCAAGGTTAAACGAAAACAATGTCCGGTGTGTGGGGTACTGCCCGTCTTGTGTTCTTCGGTCTTCTTTCCGCTTCTACGCCTACTGGTCTTCGTTCAGTCTAAGTGTCGGTGTTCAGTATGTTCAGTCTATGAGATATAAACGGGCGTGTGTCCCGTCATGCGTTGGAAAGGGAAGGTGTTCAGTATGAGTTTTCGGAGAGACATATGGAGTAGGAGATGAGAGGGAGAAACAGGATATTTTGATATCTGGCTTTCGGTATATAGTAGAAGGGACGCGGACTGTCTGTGATGACAGTTTTTTAGTGAGAGATATAAGAGGTAGATGAGAGTCACCGGTCTAATCCCAGAGTGGAACAGAGATTATAGTATGAGGAAAAATTATGGGCGTTGGTCTTTGGTGACGTATGCCTGAACTAGTCTGACTCATAAGAGTCTTGGTCTTCTTCATCAGGCTCTTCCATGTCTTCTCCTGCCAGCTTATCTGTTATGTTTGACTCAGGTAGAGGCAATTGTAGACTTGAAAGATCGAGGGCAATGGTTCTTGAAGGGTGTCTTCAGGAAAACAAGGGTGTTGGGGGCTTCCGCAACAACTCCTGGCAACGATCGGTTGTGTAGGGAGTTCAAGGTCTGAGGTACAAAAGAGCACCTACTCAAAAGTAAGGCGAAGACTTAGAGAGGTCCAAGTTTACAAGGGTAGATCAAGTAGATTCAAGTTAAAGAGAATACATGAAGTGTCGTCATTTAAATAAGTGGGCATGCGGCGCACAGACCAAGCGGTGTTCATAGTACTTTGACTAATACAGATATAAAGGGTAAGCTGGGCTCTGCATTGAGGCAACACATGAAACAAAAAGGACGTCTGTAGAAAGTAGGTGGGAACGGGATAACGGTACCATGCACAGCATGTAGAAGGGAAGCTGCATTTAGGTGGAAGGCATTCCGGAGGAATGGCACAAAACGATGAGGAGAGAATCAGCAGGTGAACAATGTAGGAAAAGAAAAGAAAGAAGGGGAATCGTAACATTATCCAGGTTTTCATCCTCCCTATCTGTGAGTTCAGTGATATGAATAACAGATGAAAGGCAAGGATAGTTGGGGATAAGCCGAAAGGCACCATAGCGCAATCTGGGTACCACTCCGTCCAACTCCGCCAGTAGGTATGACCCGCCGGTAGTCTGGCGAAGGACCACCATAGGACCTAAGTACTGAGGCTTCATTTTTCAGTTGAGCTCCTTCTTGATTCAGGTATTTCGGACTAAGACCAGGCTACCTGCCCAAAAGTCAATGTCCTTGATCTGGTTCTTGAAAGCGGCCTTGAAGTGCTTGACAGACTCGAACCGAGCCTTTATGACATGCTCATGAATTGACTCCAGGTCCTCCTGATGCTTTTGGAGCTGGCGAGCTCTCCAAGCGATCAGTCCGGATTAGGAGAGGGGTTCGGTATCTGGAGGAGGAATGAGAAATGTTGCTTCGGCGAGATCAAAAGGAAATAACGGCTCTACGCTGTGAACCATAAAGTATGGAGACAGACTGGTAGACTGAAGCACAGTCACGTGCTCGGCCCAAAAGACCGAGTGAGCGGCAGTATGCCAGCAGAACTCCCCCCCCCGGGGTGCTTTTGATGATGGCCTCCCGGACATCAAGGTGATGCCGCTCGACCACACCATTAGCCTGGGAGTTATAGGGGGAGATGCGTATATGCCGAATATTGTATTGGTCGGCGAGGACATTGAGAGCCTGAACAAAGGCTGGACCATTGTCAGTGACAATCTCGGCCAAAGCGCCCCAACGACAGAGAATATGTTCAAAAATAAAGGACGCGAGGGTGGAGGCGTTCTCAGAAAGCAACATCCGCCACTCGGGGTAAGCAGTCAATGCACAGCGACCTTGAACAATATACTGATAACCGGCAGACCGAGGCATCACCATCATGTCTAGGTGAACCTTGTGAAACAAGCCACCAATGACCGGCACGGTAGGAGGAATATGTAATCGACGAGTCTGGTGAATTTGGCACTCGTGGCAGGTTTGGACGAACCACTTGACGTCTTCGATGAGCATCAGCCACCAGAAGCAGAGCAGAAGCCGGGTCCAGCCTGTAAAGACACCTTTGTGCCCGAGGTCATCGTGAGCCTCCTTGATTAGTCTGAAATGCTGGTGTTTGGGTACTACCAACTGGTGGTGACCATGTGGTTCTCAGTGCCATAGGCTGCCGTGGAGGAGGAAGAATTTCATCGCTGAGTTAACGAACGAGTGAAACTCTGTGTCAGAAAGGTCAGCCAGTCAAGCATGAGTCTCAAGAAAGCCACGGATCAAGTGAATCCAGGCTTCTCTAGCGATGGCCTTGATAGACTAAGGGATAGTGGGAGAGTCCGGCTCAGCGATGGGCTCGGAAGCGGAGGAGTGAAGGACAAAAGAATATGACTGAACAAAGATCAATGGAGAAATGGGTAAAAGGAGGAAGCAACCCGATGCTGAAGGGACGGGGGGCGGTAGGCAAGGGAAACGAAACCCCAAATGAGGGGAGCATGGCATGGTAGAAGAAGGCAATAACCGATCATTGAGTAAGGTAACACAAAAGGAGTAAGAATTGTCCAACCAATCCTTGAAATCATCTGTATCTGGAGGATTGTCATCCAAGGGTGGCCAATGCAACAGTCTGTCAGGACCAGTGTGTCGGTCTGCGGAAATCTGACGAAGTTCAAAATGAAATAATGGAGAGAGCAGAACAGTCCATACAGCTCAAGCTTAGCCTGGGAATACTGGCTTTCTATGCTCGTGAGGCTGATAGACCCAAAGTGGTTTGGATAGCGCTTGCCATCCTTCCCTTCCTGTGATAGAATAAAGCCGACCGCGATGACCAAGGTGTCTACAACGAGCACAACCTCTTGACCGGACTCGTAATCCAAGCACCGGAGCACCGGAGACTGAATGATTTCATCCTTCAGACGAATCATTGCGGCATGCTGGGCCTCACCCCACTCAAAGGGGATACCCTTTCACATCAGTCCGACTAGCAGTCTAGCGATCGCAGCGAAATTCTGAATAAAAATCCGAAGCATGCCGCAGGTCCCTAAGAACCCACGAACTTGCGTAAGATTCTTGCATTCCAGCCAATCCCTAATCTTCTGGATTTTAGCCTCATGCAGAACCCAACCTTCAGAGGTGCACTTGTGACTGACAATGGTGGCATCTGGAGCGGCAAGGATGAATTTCTTAGCCGAAACGGTTGTGTTAACCTTTTGGAGGTGTTGGAGGATTCTGTGGAGGATGGTGAGATGTTTCCAGATAAATAACCTGATGCCTGGATTCTCTGGTATCGTCTCATATGAGCCATCCGTCTTTGGTACTGGGACGACTCAGACTTCACCGGCAAGTCATCGATGAACGGCATGGTATGGTGTGGTATCTCATCCTGGAGAATGAATGCCAAGTCGGCCTGGTAAATCTGGACAGCAGTAGTATGTCCCATTGGTAGAGTAGCCATCCATTGGATGGGTCAAGGTCAAGCGCATCGGTGCATTCCTGTGTGGACCTTTGTCCCGGGACGAAGTCCGGGGGGTTAGTCGGTAAGGGTATAAGACCAGCCAGAGGATTGTCAGGTAACCGGCAGCACACACGGTACTCCTCCTTGAGAGGAGCCACTACTGGCCGGACCTTTTTAGCTACAGGCTTGTAAGCAAGTGAGTGAGAAGTAAAATCAAAGGAATAGGTATCGAGAAGGGCAGAAACATGAGATGAAGAAAGAACTGATTGAGTAGAAGAGAGAAACGGATATGCTGAGGATGGCGCATAGTGAGATAGGTTCAGGGCTGAAAGCAGCCCCCGGTCTAATGATGCCGAAACAGAAAAGGAAGCGAACGAGGTGGGAGAATACATAGTTCAAATGGGGCTCTTCCCAACCTTTCGGTGGATCATCGATGTCTAAAAACCCATTTCAACGACAGACTGGTGGCTAGAACAGAATAGTCTGCACCGGCAACACGGACATCCTTTGGTCCAAGCTCGAGTGGGTAACTTGTACACCTTTCCCGAGTTGGGGTCACAAAGTGTGATTGTCTGAGAGCTGTCCAGAAAGTCTTCAGTAGAAGCGCTGAGTAAACAATGGAAGGGTCATCCAAGCAATAAGTCAAAATTAGCTCTCAGGACTACTTGCACCTGTAAGCAAATGTTGCCAGCACCGAAGTCCAGGCAGAGATTTTCAACAACGCCGAGGGTAGACTCAGTACTGGTGCTGGTGTTAGACATAGTCATTACATGGTTGGACCAAACCAGTAGACCGAGGTCTTCCCACACCCGCTTGGGCATGGCGACTATCTCAGAGCCTGAGTCAAGGACTCCAAGGATAGACCGACCGGTTCTGACAATCTTGGCTTCAAGAGACTGAAGTGGCACTGAGTGGTGCGCCACGATTAGTCCGTCGTCACTTTGGTGCACATGGTCACCGAAGGCTCGGTTTACCTCACCAGGGTCACATCCGGTGAGCTCATTGACCTGTACAGTGTTAGTGGAGACAGGGATACACTTTGCCGTTGATAAGTCCTTGAGTTGCTTGCGGACTTCAGGAGCCAATGTGATGAGCTCTCGAACTCTCTTCTTCGAGAGGGAATGAATATCTAAATTGTCCTTGGGGGTTGAAGGAGGAGGAGGTGTTAGCGGAATCATTTCGGAACGGATTAGAGGTAGATGGTGACGTTGAAGAGAGGGGTCTGTTTGCTACTGGAGCAGGGACTTTTGGAGGAGTTGCCGACTTAGATGGACATGGAAACTAGTGACTCCTTCAAGAATACAGTGCATGGCATCGACCACCAGCTGACATGCTGGATCCCAATATGGTAGCTTCCAGAGTGGTGACCAGCACACACCATTTTTGGTGAAGAGTTTGCCTTGTTCCACTGCAGAGCTAGCATTCTTGTATGCCTCCGCTTGACGTCGTAAAGTGTCTTCAGCCGGCAGCTTCCAGCAATCTGAGTCGAAATCCATTCTCCCAAGAGTCTTCGGATCATTGCAATGACAAATACTGCAGTAAAAATAGCTTGAATGTGCGGCCATTTGAGCTGTTTTTTGAGCTGCTGGGAGATCACAGACAACACAGGCAACTGCAGACCTGACTACTCGACCCGCAGGATGAAGGGCTGTGCGGTTGAAGTGGATCCCATGTTCCCAACTGTCCACCATGTTGTTAATTAGGGGGTCAAGAAAGTAGTTCAGCTGATCACCACGCGGCTCATCGGGGCCAGGTACAATCCCTGCAAGGTACATGTTCTCGGCCTTGTAGCTAATATCCAACGGAAGGTTGAGGCAGGCGCAGGAGATGACCCCACACGAAGTAGTTGCACCCTGCACACAAACACCTTCTATGTATTTCAGCTCTGGAGAGCAGGCCTGCCATGAATCGTGAAAGTGATGATAGACATATGGTTTGATGGGAGTGCCATCCGGGGACAGATGTAGCAAGGGCTCATTGCACACAGGTAACCATATGTTTGGTTTATTATCACATTGGCTAGGGTACTCTGGAGTGGTTGATCCGGGTTGGTATACATATAGGCTTGTGGATAAAGCTGCAAGATGGACAGGTAGCAAAGACAGTGGTCCCATGGTGTAGATTGAAACGAGACAAGGCACCCCGGATGGTTGTTGGAACCTGCACCATGGCACATTTCCCAAGAACAGATGTATTCCCATCTGTGGGGTCCCGAAACGCAAGCCGAAGCACCAAAGATATGAGCCCCATGATAAGATCAGATGTGCGTCAACTGATACCAAGGATGACAGTACAGAGTACTCCAAGAAATATGGACACTTGGGCGACTTCGTCACAATGATCAATGAGATGGTGATAATGGTGATCTATGTACAAGCATCCACATTAACAGTCACCTAGCGACAAGCACAACATGTATATACCACAATTAATTTTGATGGCTTGTTTGGGGTTATCACTTGCCTGGGCTTCTTGTGCCACAATGATTGAGAGAAGCTTTTCCACAGTAGTGATTAAGATCTGCTTGTGGTCATGCACAGAGGATTCATGACACTTGACATTATCCAGTGCCTCTTTGAGAACAAAAGCATCCTCTTGAATGTTCTGACGCATTGGAGTAGATGTTGATGTGGCAAGCAACATGGAAATGGTACATATCTATGCAGGCTTGAATGGCGTTTAAGCGCTTGTGAGCAGCAGCTGTGTGCCGGTCGTGCTTTTCACTGGGTATACTATGTGCCCCATCTTGGGTGGTGGGACAATAGGGAGGCGAACTTGATGCAGGTGTCTGCAATGTGCTGGGGCTCTCGAGTTGCATAGAGGAGCGATGGGATATCTCTGGCGTCTGTGATTGTTGGGGGGTGAGGCGGATGGTGAGGCCAGCTAAGCTCATTGTAACATCGCAAATAGAGGGAACAGATATCCTAGATGGACAATGTTCATTGGCGCGCTGCTGAAATTCCTCCCTGGATGACCACAATTTGCTGGATTGGGAAGGATTATCTGGACCATCGTCCATGAGCGTGAGGCCAAAAATGCAAGCACCAATGGAATCAACGGCATCATCCAGATGATCATCTGTGAGCATATGACCAGAAGGAGGTGTACTGGTGGAGTTAACATTATTCACCCCTGTAGATGGCTGTAACATCGCTTTGGTTAATGCTCTGACCAACAACAGGGGCTCGTCAGAAGGTTTGAGACTTGACTGAACATGCTGGAGGTGAGCAGCCCTGCGGAAGACAGATATAAATTTCCCAGATGGATTATGGGGAATGCCTTGCGCATCTACATAGCAGCAATGGGGGCTTTGACAACAAAAGGTGGTATTTCTGGAAGGCATTCATATTACATCCCATTAATAAGATGAACGTAAATCTTTTGAAAGAGTACCATACTTTGTGCTGCTGATGTGGAGCTAGATTCAGAGAGGCAATCGCAAGGCACCTAGAGTGTTTGAAGATCTCGAAAGTGTATACACCTGTGAGGCTTGGTGCAATGACCAGGTTGGGGAGGTGGGGAACCTAAATACTGGGGAATACAAGGTTGCCTAAGCACCAATTTCGGTTGCAAAGGCTCTGTTGTATCCAGTATAAGGACATGGACCAATGGAGGAAAGGGGGTTGGCCTTGGTAAGCCGCGGACAGTAAGGAGAAGACACTCACCGGTGAGTGGGGAAGAGCG
>JBBPQL010000210.1:0-41152 GCA_038092515.1 Boletus subparvulus | reverse complement strand
CTTCGCTGTGTGTGGTTGCCACCACACACCCCTTCAAGCCGTGTCCACTGGTATTGAACCATACACGAATCACTGCGTCTACTGGTATCCAACCTTGCGCAAATGCTCCTGCGTCACTGATTCTCTCACACGCCATGGGAGCCTTCTCCTTCTCTGTGGAGTGAGCTCCGCTGCCTGCGTCGCACTGCGGCTCCTAGCCGGGAACGCAGCTCGCCCGCCCCCACCGTGCTTCGGGCCGGAAAGTCCTCCGAGGCTTTCGCCCACATCCTCACTCCTACTATGTACATGCCTACTGTATGAAGTATGTACGTCACCGCTCCGAGCTCCCTACGAACCACCGTTGCGATCGAACTTCACGGATGGTCGAATTGCTGCTCCGCCGTATTGTTTGGATTAGAGAAAGAGGCTGCGATTAGGGTTCCATCCCCAGATTCTCGTTGGGATTGACTTCATGGTCTGACAGAAGAAGGCAGACGCTGGCAGACTGCACGATATCACGGACGACTATCATGAATATAATCACCAAAGTGCCATTAAAAGGTGCAGATCATCATGGTGGTGAGACCACAGTGGAGAAAGAGTCATCCCTTGCAAGCAACTGCACATCGATCAGCGTGATCTATCGGGAAGAGAAAGTTGCGAATACATTGTAAGAAAAATGTCCAAATCTAACATTCACGACATAATTCTGTCTTATTCTACTTTCTTTTGGCGCCTACGGTCTACAATCAAGGCTTTTCTGAGTCTATTTCTTCTGTACCATAAATAATAAATCACCAAAACGTCCAGATTCACAACCACCGTACTTCGCAAGCCATCTTATCACTTTGACGAAACCCGCAGGATCTGAAGGGAAGCGCAGTGCACAGGAAATGATGCACTCAGGTGGGAGACCAATCCACGGCCATGAAAGACCAGGAGATGGGCAGCACACCGGTGTTCAGATCACCGATTTGCTCAAACAGACCGAGGGACATAGCTTGAATGTTAATGAGAAACAGCATGCGAAACGAAACTAGAGCAGAGGCATACCCAGGTCCTGCAAGCCACAATTTTCGCATTCATCACGCGTCATGCCGTATGCTGACTTCCCGGTCGCGGTGTTTGTGACATTGACCCACTAAGGGACGAGGTTAGGTGCTGGTATAGAGCACGAATGGTCACTCACTCGGTCACAGTAGCCTCCTGAGCCATACATGGCGACTGAAAGGGCAACAACACTATCGGTGTCGACGTTCCACTGACCACATACACCCAAACCATCATTGAACCATGTTCCCTGAGTGGTCAGTGGTCAGTATGCGGACATAAAGGGGAGCCGAGAAGTCGACGCACTTGTCCAGTGTATGACCGTTTGTTGAGTAGGTTATCAAGCGGCGAAGCCAGCGCCGAGAGAGAGAGGACGCTCAGCACGGTGAAGACGGTAGATTGGCGCATCATGAGAGGAAGACCAAGAGACTGAGAATCCGAGATGCTGGAAGTGGAGAATGAGGCTAGAGAGCTCAGCCCTCCATGAACCATCATTTATACCCCGAGATGGCATGATGGCAGATCGATCGGGGCAGAATAGATTATGCATACACACATACCAAACGCAAAAAACGAGGGTCACTCGCCAACCAAGAAATGGTCTTTGACAAGGGCCCCTGTCGTCAAGTTTCCACTTGAATTCGGGGATGACACGGAGATCATCGCTTTTTGGGAAGAGTGCTTAATTATCACAGCCTGAAGTTTCAGACGCTGCGGCAGGTACTGTGACGAACTAGTGTTACACGAGGACCAGGTGGTATGTGTGTGAGGAATCCATTTGGAACACAGTCGCAAACGTTCTTGACAGCTGAAGCGCTGACAGTCCAATTGGCCACGAGAAGGGGGTTGCGGCGCAGACAAGTAATCGTCTGGGCTGGTGATCCCACTTGGACGAAAAAATGGAAGTCACGAGGTGTGCCCTGACACACTTGAATCGCTCAAGGACATCTTACTATGTAGACTGCCCCGAGCAATTGTATTGAAACGGCCAAAATTAACGAGAGGAGCACTAGATGCGGAGAGCTGTGTGTCGTCAATATCAATGAGCGGAACTAACCTTCCATGATCTGAATCATCTTCGTTTGCAACCCACTCAAAGAATGAGTAAAAGCGGATACTTACCTGGTCCCGATAAGTACGGGTGTTGCGTCATTGGAAACCAACGAAACAAGGCCCACGACTCGAATCAGGAGTATACTGACCACTGGTACTTACATTGACAGACCGCGTGCGACGTATCACAGCGTATCACGCAGAGCAGGCGACCAAGAAAGAAAAAAAGTTGACCTGGTTGAAAATGAAGTTCTCACTGTTAAACTCAGGCGTCTTTGTCAGCTACTCACCCCTGTTGCCTCTGCATTATCACTGAAACATCAAGCGAGCTATGTACCACCCTATATAATCGAATTATAATCCGGATCTTGCACATAATCTCTAATCTGCCGATGCAAAAGGTAATGCTATATATAGGAATAAATAGGACCTCTTCGTTTCCAATCGAGTCATAGATATTGTCCGAGTGGACATTTGTGCGGATTCTTTCTCGACGTTCTCGTGGCTCAACATAATATTTTGCAAGTCTATATCTATCCCATCGCTGACGATGCAAATGATGAAGGACGTTGGACTGTTTCAGGAACCAAGGCTTTGAACGATTTGGAATGTATCACTTAAACTGCCTCATATTTCATTGACTACTATACATAAACAATACCAGTACTAGAATATAAAGGATGATGACCCCGGGATGATGACAGAGTCTGATGCTGGCCGGTCTCGGGGTTAGAGTGTCGTGGTGGGTGTTGGGGCATGGTCGGCGTCGGAGTGTCGCTTGAGCGTCGGGCGTCGGGGCCTTAGTGGGCATTGGGGCTTCGGTCTGTGGTGCAGTGGCACTGGGAATCGCACCCGTAGGATGGAAGGGGGGGCATAGCCATCGTGGCGTCTGTTGGTGGGCATTGGGCATCGCGCCCGTAGGATGGGAGGGGGGGCATGGCCATCGTGGCATCCGTTGGTGGGTATTGGGGCATCGCACCCGTGGTACGGTGTGCATTGGGCATCGCGCCCGTAGGATGGGAGGAGGCCATGGCCGTTGTCGCGTCCGCTAGTGGGTATTGAGCATTGCCCTCGTGTTGCGCCCGGTGGTGAGGTGAGCAATGTGCAGCATCGTGTGAGGCCGTCGCGGTGCCCATTAGGGAATCCGTGGTGGCTGTCGGGGGGTCGCGTCCGTGGGATGGGAGGCCGGGGCACCATGGCCATCGCGGTGAGGTGGATGTTGGGTGTCGCCCTTGCGGTGGTCGTCGCAGTGCCCGTTAAGGCATCGCACCATGGGGGGCACATAGAAGAAAAGAACGAAGTAAATATGGGATCCAGACCCTCGAGCGGGCCTATAAGTAGGCAAAATGAACCGATGCTATCGGGCAGTTCTCGAACTCACCCTGAATATGATTGACTGATGGGGCCGGCGGCCCTTGGAGTGGCTGCATGTGACTGCTACAGTGAAAGCGCACGGCAAATTCGTAGTACCAGCGTCGACTCACAAGATCGTAACAGTCTGTTCACCGAAGGAGCGATGCGGAAACGTGAACGGCACCACGCACGCATTGCACCCGGTGAGGACAGATTGAATAAACAAAGATTTGGACCGGCCAGCCCTCTCTGTCAAGTCACTAGAGGATATTGCTGCATCTGAAAGAGACATAAGTGCATTGCGAACATGTAGTCAAAGTACCATTGGCACCGTTGGGAGGGAGAGCGAGCATGACGAGAGGCGAAGCCCTCATTCGTTTCAATGCAATCTGAGCAGTTCGTTGATGACAATATGGAGGAGGAGAGCCCTGAGATGCAGAGTCAATACGTGGGGGTGTGGCTCGAGTATGCGGGGTGACTGACCGTGTGCTTGGCCGACATCGTGGTACGGGCGACGGCGGACGGCCAGCGGCAGATGGTGCGCTCGGGGCATGTTTGGGACTCTTGGGGCTTGGGCGGGTGCGTTTCGAATGCGACGGGGCGACCGCGGATGACGACGGGATGGCACTCTGGGTGTGTCTGAGATGCATGAGGTGCAGACGTCGTGCATGCGTGCACAGCGGTGGGTGTGCGGCTGGTCGTCGGGTTGGTGGCAGCGTGCGTCACAGTGCGCAGTGTGCAGACGTCACGTCACCGTCGTGCACATGTGGTGCCATGCGACGTGGTTGCTCGTGGGCGGCGGGACGTTACGCTGGAGCACTGTGACGCTATTAGATGTGACCACACGATCAGTGACACTGTCACTAACGTGTTTACCCCTGAATTCAACAGCCTTGCGTGCTATGCGAAGCGATCTAGATATGATGCTTATCTGACATGCAATATACGACCTTCATAGTTTTCCCTCACGACGGGTTGTACAGAAATTGTAACTACATTATAATGCTTTGGGAATTTAGAGTTGGATTGCAAACGTCCTGGGATATGTTGCGCGAAAGGAAATACATTCTAACTACATATGACTCGTTGTCTTTCATCTATTTTCTGCATTTGTCACCTGGGACTTGGCACGATTCGTTGGTTCCCGTGATAATACTATCCCTATCCCTCTTCCCTGTAAACCGATTAGAACATTGGCCGTAGTGCGCTCGCACAAGTTCGAGCCCGCCGCATTTGTTCGTACCACCCGTAACGTTCACCGACAAGCAATTCTATTCTATCATCTGCTAGCAGGCTGCAGCACAGACAAAACTAGGATCACTGTGTGTACATTCGCAAATCCGTCCTTCAAGCTTCACCACCGTCCCCTTATCAAAACCCTCTTCGGATACGGCCAGCTCGTCATGAGTAACACTGCGGTTTCGCCAGCTCAAATCCGCCAGCACCGCACCTCGATATACCCGTCAAAATCCGCCACCGACAGGGTGCTGGTGGGGGTACACTGGATTCAGAGTTTCAGACGCGTGCTCGCCTCAGCAACACGTGTTACTACAACCTTACACATAATACCTCTCGCGAACGCAACTGTGGTATCCGAATGCTACGGGAACACCCTTATTTCGGGTAAATTCATGTCTCGACTCTCCACAAGCTGTCGCGCAATGAGGGCGAGCAGTAGGAGATAATAGGCCAACATGTTTTTCGCTGCCGCCTTTACAGGCTCCGAGGTTGCACGCCCCAATCGTTACCCGCGGTGTCACAGAGGCCCGTGGGTCTTGCATTCTCTAAGGGCCAATGACTCATATTGACCAGCTACCTTGAAGGACAGTTACTTTGGGGTATTTTTCTTTCCTTCTACTCATGACTCCAATAGGAGCATCTCGTGACACCCGAGAACCGTGACAACCATGTAGAGTGTCCAGATAGCCGGTTGCGGGTGAAGTACAGTACAACAACTGTCGGCACTACCTGTTCGATCCCCCATGAGATGAAGGTTCGCACATTCCTGTTTGCTTGCTGGCACACCACTGAAGACATGTATACCGTGACTTTCTCGACATTCGCATTGGCGAACGCGAGCATCATCATCCGATCGACGGTGGCATTCGAAGTCGCACGAGTTGCGAGAGTGCGTTGCCTTTGTAAGGTGTGACTCGTTGGTTGGACGTAGATGCAGGTGCAACCACATACCTGAGCGACCTACCCCACTCGACTTCGTCTGGTAGACCTACACCAGGCTAACATGATATGCAAACGATGGCTGGCAGAGGCTACCAGCGAGAACCCGTGCACCGCGGTTAGGTGTGTACCCACGTAAATGCGCGAGTCTGAGCTAGCAGTCATCGGCCCCTCGGAGTTGTGCGGGCCGTCGATCGTCCAAGTCAGGGCCCACCGCCCGGCCCGTGTGCCCGGGGTGTCTCCATCTCCATTTATCAATTTGTTTTTGTTGCTCAGATCTGGGCCGTGAGCGCTTGAGCTGCGACTGGATGGCTCCGAGTCCGCACGATCCTTTATTCCATCATGAATGTCGGGCATTCAAGTTCCGACTCGTTACTTTCACATCGGAATCACAACAGCCAATGATGTTCTGACTTCTCCGCCTCAACACACATGACGGTGCACCTGGTGCCGCACCTCCACAATGCGTTATATTCCCGAGCTGTGCCACTGACAGCATATGCCTCGACACCAGGCAGTATAAATGTAGCGAAGTGTCAGACACTTCATATCTCCCTAGTCCGTTTTTGTCTAACACTCGAATGATGGCCTCCGAGTCGTTGAGTCTCGGGCGCATCCTAGCCCTCCTCCAGTCATTACTATTGCTTCAGGTGTTTGTCTCTGCGACAACCGCACCAACCCTGGACCTTGGCTATGCCCGGTACCAAGGTGCTATAGACATTGTGACTAACACCACAAGTTTTCTCGGTATTCGATATGCTGCTGCTCCAGTTGGTATGCGCAGCGTGATAGCAGTACGAGCCTTCCGTCGAGGTCTGATCCCACTCACCCAGGAAACCTGCGATGGGCCGCACCTCAACCCCCCCACACACTGTCCGGCGTACAGAACGCTACGACACGGCCTAATGAGTGCTATCAGGCACTCATGGGAAACTCGCCTACAAACTCGTTGAGTACTATATCCAAGCGTACCGTGAGCGCGTCGGAAGACTGTCTGTTCCTCAGGTGCGTGTTCGGTTACAGAATTCGTTCGCGAGGTTTGTGACATTTCATAGCGTGTACACTCCAGGTCAAATTGTCACCCCTGTCAGGTCGGGAGGGCTTCCTGTCCTCGTCTGGATTCACGGTGGGGGGTAAGGTGTTTAACGCCCTTTATCTACGACGAGGTCCTGAAAAGTGTGTCTGGAGGTACATCTCCGGTGCTGAGAGCCCTTTCAATGGTGCAGACTTGATTGTGGAGTCTAACAATGGCCTCATTGTGGTAACTATCCAATACCGCCTTGGTCTATTTGGCTTCTTGGCTGGCGAGGCAGTTAAGTCTGGGGGCGCGCCGAACGCAGGTCTACGTGAGTTTCTTGGGATGCCAAAAAGACAACGTGGTGAGATTGCACTACAGTCGATCAGAACTACGCTCTGCAGTGGGTGCAATCGCATGTCAGTATTGGCACTTTCTGCGCATCTTGATTTCTAGTTAACCTAAGAGAACAGATAGCCAAGTTCGGGGGTGATCCAGCAAAAGTGTCGATTTGGGGTGTATCTGCAGGTAGGTGCTGCCATCAAATGACGAGGATAGGCTGTTTACAATGTTCACTGCGAAGGCGGTGGATCTGTGTTACAGCATGTCATTGCCCATGATGGGAACACGCATCCTCCGTTATTCAGAGCTGCGATCACCAGTTCAACCTTTTTGCCTTCGCAACATAACTACAACGATCGCATACCCGAGGTATGTTCGTCCATCCTCTTGATCATCGTCAATAACCAAGGCATTCGATATAGTTGCTCTACAATGAGGTGGTCATCGGGACCAAGTGAGCTTCCTTTCCTTGTTTAAACACGAAAGTTGACCTCAAGATGATATAGTTGCACATCAAGTTCGGACACCTTATCTTGTCTTCGTGCAGCCGACATCAGCACATTGGAATACCTGAACAGCAACATCAACCACGATGGATTCTATGGCACATACACCTTTGTTCCGGTGGTCGATGGGACGTTCATCATCCAGCGCCCTACCGTCACGCTCGCCGGAGGAAAGCTTAACGGAGTAAGGGATTTCATATCGGTTATCGGTCCGTTGCTAAGACCCTCCCCGGTTCCTAGGAGGCATTGTACTCTGTTACGAGTTCTCATGAAGGGAACATCTTTGTCAACCAATCGACTACCTTGAACGTCTCGCAGTACATCAGTACATTATTTCCTAACATTCAGGCATCGCAAGTCGCAGCGGCAGTGCCTCTGTACGAAGGTCTCGGTACCAACGTCAACCAGATTAACTATGTCATGGGGGAATGTAAGTATTTTCCAGATCGTTTTCATCGTATGCTAGATTGTCTGGAATTCACAGCGATCATTGTCTGTCCTACGTACTACCTCCTGGAGGCTTTCGGTAGCAAAGCATGGAAGGTAACTGGGTTTGCCCTTTTGCAACTTCAGAGTGTCTCTTCACGAACGAATTTCAGGGAGAATTTGCTGTTCCACCAGGTTACCATGGTCAAGATGAAGGGTACTACTTTACAACGTAGGTCGTCACCCAAGCGCTCATACTATAGAGCTGACGTCGCGACACGCACACCTATGTAAGTGCGACTTCCGACTTCATCACCGCGTTCTCGAACAGCTTCATGGCGATGGCTATGTCTCTGAACCCAAGTGACAAGTACAATTCGAGCGACATCACGCCTGCGCAATGGAATGTGTGGTACGGAGGTCACACAGAGATGATGTTCAACGTGACGCCGTCTGGTGCACCAAACGTGTATACGTACGAAACGGACAGTGCGCTGTTAACTCGCTGCGCGTAAGTTTTATTGGTTCTCGTTTCGTGGTTCACGCTCCTGATTAATACCGGTAATGCCAGATATTGGCGGAGCGTCGCCGTGAACACGGTTCAGTGAGGTGAGATCGGGGATATCGAAGCGCGTCTTTGCTAGGTAGGGTCTCTATCGATTATGAACCATCTTCCTCCGCCTTGTAATATGGTCGTGAAGTGAGCAAAGTCAAAGTCAAACTTCATTTCAGCTCACTGGCAGAAAATAAACATGTCGAACATACTATGGTGTCTGTGCAAGGTAGCCCAACGAGCTTAGCTTCTGATTCGACGTTGACATGATGTCTTGTAAACTGCAGCTCACACGACCTTTCGTCGTGTCACCCTTCATTACCCCGGGCCTTAACAGTATTCCCCTACCCATCCTCATCCCAATGCTGCGCTTGGTACATTGTTGAATCATTCCCATCGAAGCCTAGAGCATTCTGTTGATTGACCACTGAGCCTCCAAGCTCGAGGGTTATTTTTTCAGTTCTGCTGGGGTTAGACAGCATAGTATGTTAGATACAACTCCGAGATAGTGTACAGAAAAAGTAAAGCGGTGTATGGCGACATGAATTTTTAAATTAGGTGCAAGAGGATAAGACGCTCCCGGAGGGCCTTGGCATGCATAAGATGGAAACTAACAGCTACTGAGCTAGCATGCTCAGACTTGTTCCCTGTTGACAGGTTCCTCTTTCTTGGAACTACCGCAACACTGGGTAGAAGAGGAACAGAGACTATGTTTCTGTTCGGGTTCTTTCCGCTGCTCCGCTTCCGCTGAATTTGGTGTGGGACACTCTGGTGTAGCCGTGTCTTTAGAATGACAACCCCCACAACACCCCCCATCAAAATCTTTGTTCCGAGCCCACCTGATCATCTTGACCCCCTCCCAACCAAACATCAACCCAATCACGATCGCTGTCGCTGCATCTACCCACCACCCGCCCTCCCACAGCCGATAGATCAACGACCCAATGAGTAAGACGACGGAGAGTTGCATACAGCAGAGCGCGCAGAGGGCTTCGCCGTTGAGTGCACTCGAGTCGAGGGCGCGGGCGAGGTAGCGTTTGGCGAGGTAGAGGAGGAACGTGAAACCTGTGGAGGTGGCGGCGATGAGGATGGAAGGGAGGGCAGTGGAGGGGTGGTCGTGTGTTGCGAGGGAAGTGGCAGAAGTGGCTACAGCAGCAATGGTGAGGATGACGAGGAGGCCGCCGATGGTGTTCGTTGCAATGCGTTCGATCCTGTAGAAATGGGCAGAGTACAAATGAGCGAGGGATGTTCATCGAGTCAATGGGAGAAGGGAGAAGGATCGCAACAAGGAGGATTTTACCGGATGATTTTCGGGGACGTCTTGCTTAGGGTCTCTGTTTCGTCACCTGACTTGAAGACCCCGAGGAAACGCCAGGTGACGAGGAAGTCTGAGATGACCTCAACGGCAGACTGGAGGCCGTAAAAGACGAGTGCGCGCGAGGACGATTCAGCGCCAAAGACGACGGACACGGCACCCTCTGCTGTGTTGTAGAACAAGCTGAGGATGCTAATCGCGATAGCATACTGTTGCAAACGGTGGCGGGATGGCATAGTGGATGAGAGTGTGAGTAACGACAATATGCGAGAGTGGCCCAGAGCAGGCTCATTTTGTTCGAGCCAGAACCTACTAGTCTTACAGAAGCACTAACGTGATGCCGCCGGACAAAACGTCAGCATCCGCAAAGCTACCAGCAGTTAACCGAGAGGGGCATGCTGCAAGACACCTTTGGGAATCGCTTCCGTGCTCGTGGGCCAAGGAGATCTCGCTCAGTGCGGAAGAGTTCGAGTTCTTGAACTGCCGTTCATTTCAGCTGCCCTGCAGATGCGGCGGCGGCATCCTGAAGCATGGTTCGGCGAAGACATAAAATCCGGCTGCTAAATACAATGCAAACCATGTCACGCCCAAGAGTGAATCTCATGATGCGGCAACTGGCCACGCGAAGATGTCATGTTCAATATAACGCCATTTGGTACGCGAAATATAGACGTACAGGATGGAACTTGGACCCGATGGAGCACGCCACTGCAGCGCTGCGCGTGATCGCCATGCCAGTGGGTTTCTTTTCGTGAATGGGATTTTGATCAGACTCCGAGTCGGAGAAGCAGGTATTGGCAGAACCTTACAGACTTAGTGCTACAATGTTACCCCAGTTACACTGGCAGCGGTGTGCGAAAGTATGTAATTTACTCGCGATAGTTTTTGCGTTTCTCTATGAATTTCCTTTTTCGTCCTTCTGACGACACACAACAAACGAATGAGCCCTGAAGTTTTCAACAGAACTACAACTAGTGGTCACGGTGTCAGATCCTCGAAGAGCATCTGTCAACCCCCTTTGGAACCCTTGTCGGATGCACACAATTACCACTCAAACGACTCCCGACGATGCTGGAAGGTCGTTACTGAATTCGAAGCTGTATCGAACAGAGAAGGTGAAAAACCAGTTCATGTATGCGAGACATGATGTTGAGCCGTCAGGACTTTGTTCAGAGCGGATACACTTTGTATGGTTTATGAGATGGCTGTGACATCAAGAAAAGCAGCGGAGCGATACAAGTGTAGAATAGTGCAACAAAAAGAAACAATGATCGTCCTGACGAAGCAGTGAAAATGTCCAAAACATCACATATCGTGCGACCCAATGCTGTATAAAACTTCGTGGTGTAGATAAGATTTACTCCGGACCTAACCTTATGAATGATGCAAGCTTTTTGGTTGGCCTCCTTGATGGTAAGTAGCTTGATAGGTGTGGATTCATCAGAGGAGTCATCTACAACAGTCCTATTTGCTTTTGATCTTTGAAATGGGAGAGACACCTGACATAAAACAAGCTGAGCAACTATAATCTTTCGTTCGCGTCAGTTGCCAGCCTGAGTTGGTCCCACTAGAAACTGTACATGCTGTCGCTCGCACACAGCCCAGTTTTCGGTGATGCGGCTACATTACCCATACTGTTCCTCACAAGTCAGAAGGTGCTTGCTTCCAGTACTGCATCATGCACAGAAGATCCCTGCCAGTCAAGTGCTTGTCGCAGAGTCCCCGACGCAACTAGTAATGTACGGACTTCAAATCTGAGAAACTATTGGCAGGCCTGGCCCTGTACCGCTCTTCACGATGGAACGTCATGGAACACTAGGTATGGCAGGATAGTTGTGCAATGACAGTGTTTTGCTCATCGATAGACCAGCTGATTTTTAAAGTTCATTAGCGAATCTAAGTCCGCTTACACGGCAGGTCTGCCGACGTCGATAGATTCTGCGGCGACTGAAATGAATCATTTCGATCCTTTTAGAAAATCCCCGCTGTAACTCCGAGAACATTGGCTACCAATGAGTAAGCAAACCGCTGGAATCACAGCGCCCACCACATTGGGGCAACTTCAGTCGAAGATGCGCATTCAAAAGTCCACCTATATGCCGAAAACTTCCGATCTGAAATGCGCTGTAGATCTTCGATCTCGAAGTGGAGCTAGAAATTCGCCGCGGCTAGCGAGGTCGAGCCTGTCATCGAGCCCGCCACCTTGCGATCCGAGGACAACGCTTCCAGGGAGCGTATGACGATTGTGCGTTACGTGTGATGAAGAGTCTTCTCCACGAACGCCGCTCCCTAACACAGATAAGACGGTCCAAGATGTCTTCTGTAGTACCATTTGAACGAGCTGGTGGCGGGGATCGGTCGTGTTGCTGTACTCATGCGGGTCCCACTTTCGGTTCAACCGATCCATCCAGGGCTACGACTCGGAGGGCGTCGAGGGGATTGGCGTCGAGTTTCAAAAATTTCATTCCCTACATGCTGAAGGCGAATACTACGTCCAGGATGATTGTGGTGTCGACTCCTTGGATTGTTTCCTCCGTGTCTAGTGCTCGCGGGGGCGCTTCCCTGTACGAATTGGTAGAAAGACGCTCAGCCGTGCAGTCGCAAGAACTTGACTTTGTCCGAGTCGCCTGTGTGAGTTGCGCCAAGAATAAGTAACACCGTGGCCTTTTGAATCGTAAAGCGCAACTTGTAGGACCATTCGGCCAGGACCTAATTATGTCTACGCAGTGCCTGCCAGCAAACCGTGGAAAACAAAACTCGTGCAGAAATCCAGTGACTAGGAAGTATTACCTCCCGCAATCAGCTGCCGGGATGAAAGTTCTCATAACCTGAAACGTGGATACAGACAAGGGCACCCAAAACGGCGCAAGGGGAGTAAATATTCAGCCTCTTTGATACCGTATACGAACGGGGCGGTACTTCTCCGTACGCATGCGGTCCACTCAATCCTTTGAGGGCAAACTGGATTGTCTCCTCCCGGGCCCTTTCAGTTGTGGGGGCTTGATAAGGGGTTAATCCGTTTAGAGCTGGTCAAAACATTCTTTCCACATCTTGTGACCCAAGTTATTCATAAACAGTTAATCGCCAGCAACACCCGATCACCGCTGCCTTCGCGTGTACCGACTATCGCTGACAAGCTCACAACGGAGGGATCGATATTTAACACTAGTCTAAATGTTGTACGAAACGTGAAAACTCGAAGTAAGTATCGAGAATTATCTTCACATTTGGTACAACATTTATGCTGGGCTTAGTTTTGGATCATCTGCTGTGAAGGCCACGCAGCGAAATTCTTCCAAGGGGTGCCTTGAACCTATTCAACCTACACGTCGCGTTTCCGCGTAACACCCACCAGGCAGACACTTTATCCGCCTGCTCCGCAAGTTCGAGGACAGACATTCCACCGCTTCGCACCCCCGTCGCACCAGGGGGACAATCGACTCGTCCAAAAATAAGGCGACGCTAACCTGCTGGAGCAAGATGCGACAGAGGAAAGAAGGAACACAGAACTCTCACTCACAATTATTTCGTGTCGCTGCACGCAGATCTGTGACTGTACTCATTTGGAGATGAGCCAGTTCCGTGGCGCTGCACTGTGGCAGCATGCATCAGACGATGTGGCAAAGACGGTTGGTGTCACGGTTCACCCACACATCCGCCGCCGACAGGCCACTCGTCCTCCGCGGCCAGTCGGATTTTCAATCTGTCGGATCTTGCCTGTGGCATGGAAGGGACTTTGCAAGTAAGATGGTTGATGTGGTAGAACTGCGGATGGCCAGCTTCGAGTTTCGCACCGTGACATCAGGATGATTCCAGTCAGGTATGTTCTCAGCCTTCTCAGCCTCTTGGCCCATCGAAAATGCAAATGACAACACAACACCTCATCCTTTTTGCGGTGTGTCACTAGGTTGTTTGGTTTCCCCCGACCCTCACTTTATTTACAAGCTGCTCTGTAAACCAGTGGCCGTACTCACCTCCGTCTCGAAAGTATCCCGATACCATTGGGTGACTATCATAGACAAGATATCCCCCTACGTTATGCATAACACCAAACTTCGCAGCCATCCCCATCCACGCTCAGCTTCACCAAAGGCAAAGGCGCGAGAACATGTGCAACGATTGGTAGATTCCGCCCGAACCTGATCCGCCCCTTGACCCACGACTTGAACCGTTCGTCCGTCCTAAAGTAATACTTGGGTTCGTCCCAAAGGCTCCCGCTAAAGGCGACGGAAAATCCAAGCTTGGTCGCCACCCTCGATGTGAAGTCGGCGAGGTTGATGTCTTGTGGCACACGGAACATCCAGATGTCGGCTGTCGAGGGGGCAAATACCTTGATGATGATCTGCCCTTGCCTGGGAGCCCACTTAGAGGTCGGGTTGTGCGCATTCGGGACACGCGCGTGGGGTTTGGGTTTGGTTGTGGGCTTGGCTTTGCACTTGGCTTTACGAAGGAGGAGGTCGAGGGAAGCACATCCGTCAGCAACAGCGTGAATAATGCTGCTAAAGGACATCGAATGGTTCACAGAAGACCGTGGATAGCTGCGTTTGGCGTGTTTAAGGGGGACCTGTTTCGCCTGGAGAGGCTCGTCGATGTCCGATTCTGAACGATCAATGTACGGTCCAGGGGACGAGCCCACTTCTTCGATCATAGATAGAAGCACGTCGGAATGAAGCGATTCGTCTATCCCTTTCTTCAAAAGGGGTCCTTCCTCGTCATCCGATGGGTATGCAGAGCTTAACATAGGTTCGGACGCTGAATGCATGTATGCCAGGTCGGTGGTACGATGCTCTGCGTGATCGCTCCAGCTGGTCGACCCAAATCGTCGGGATGACTGCAAGGCGAGCGCATCATAACCATGGTTCTTGGGCAAAGGTGCGTCGAAAACTACCGCCGATGGACTGGCTCGTGCGAGAATACGACCGTAACGGCGAGAAGACATCCTCGCTGGTGTCCTGAGGTCGCGGATACGAGGAGAAAGAAAGGATTTATTTTGCGCAGCGTCCGACAATGGACCACGGTCGGGCTTCCTAACAGTGGCCTTGCGTTCGAGCTTGATCTGAGGGATCATCGGCATCGAAAGCAAGAGAGGGTGCGCGTCCTGATCGGCAGAGTCCATGCTATATAACGAGTCCTCCTCGCCAACGTATTCGTTCGATTCGACGTGCTCGAATATGTCGTAAGAATCTTCATACATCGTGCGAGGTGCTTTCTGGAGCTGGTCGTTATCCACATCGCACCACGAACGAGTGACAGGGGTATCACAGACGAAAGTGGTGCTCTGACTACGGTGAATGGCTGGGAAGATATTGTCGTCGTCGTCGTCGGAGAGGTTAGCGATGTCGTCGACAGTACGCGCGGATGCAACGTTCGTGAACCAAGATTCTCTCATGTAGTTGGTTGAGGATACGAGTTGTGGCTCTGAGACATTCCTTGAGCGCCAACACGTCTCCGCTCTAAGGGGTGATCCGCGGTTGTGATACGTGAATAGGGTTCGTCCACGAACACGGTGTCTTAGGTATGGCTTCTTGGCGAGTCAATCAGAATGCAAGTGGTTGTTGAAGCGATGACACGTACAGTCAACGGATTTGCATTCCTTGTCATAAAGGTTGGATAACGGGAGAAGTCGAAAGCGTCATTAAGGAGTGGATCGTCGAAACGAGCGTCGGAAAGCATAGGCATGATCAATGAAACGAATGGAGTACAGACCTAACGGTGATTTCCGACTATATAGCCCAGTATCCCGTAGCATGTCAGCCTCACTCGGTGGCTGACAATATGATGATGGGTATCATGAACGTTGGTCGCTGTGCCTCTTCGGCAGCCTCGCAGCATCAGTGGGAAAGAACCTGAATCATTTATTAGTTCGACATCAAGAAACGTGGCCTCCTTGGACTGTCTGGTTAGTCGCTGTTAGATTGGCAGGCGGGCCCAATTGCATTCTCAGGCTTCCCTACCAGTGTGGCACGCTAGCTAAATGATGTGCCGGCTAGTCATACTATGCGTCTTCGGGGCAAGGGGATCCTGCGCACTCAGCTGGCTGTATCTCTTCCGTCACGTCGCAGCGACCAGGACGAATTCGCCCAATATGTCGCGATTCTACGATAACGACACTACACGAAGGCTAAGCTGGGCCAAGACGTGCAAACAAAAAAAATCCAAAAAAAATACCAATGGTCACCAAGAATAACGTACCTACACAGACTCTCACCTTCGTCCATCTCTACACTGACACTTGGAGCCTGGGACCTCAAGTCCGCTTGTACGGCTTGAGAAACAACAGGAGCTGAGGCCCACTTTTTGGATCGTTGAGCAAAACAGGCTGCTGCACCTTCGTCAAAATTTTGCCGATTTCACTAACAGCAACAGCAAGCTCGAATTCGAATACGTACAAGTGTGAAGAGAAGCACTTTCATTCTGTCCTCGACGTGGGACAGTTCAGGTCGAGCTCAGCGCCGGACCGACGCACACTTGAGACGAGAGTTGGACTCACTCGACGAGGGAGAACCGGTATCCGATGCATGCTCTGGGGCCGCCGAGGAAGGTTGGTAGGTGGCCGCACACGCCTGGGATCTGCGAGACGGCCTCCGGAACGTTTTGCCTACAGTCGGCGGTGGGGCACGTGGAACGAGATAAGCCACCAGACGAAGAGAGAGATATGTACTTGAATTCGTGTGCATTAGGTCACCACAACTCCCGCGACTGGTTGACCGCCAGATGGGGATAAAGATCGGATCGCCTTTGCTAATGTTGCGTGGGAGGGAAGGATATACATTGGATTCGCAACGGGAGAGACAGAGGTGTACCTGATAGACTCGTGGACGACGCCATTTTTGTCCGTGTATGACTTCTAGACAGGCAATACGTCGTCTTTCATCGCAATCCGCAAGATGTTTGGAACGGGTGGGTACACACGGAGGGTCTCTCTCACGACGGCGTCTAGGTAAGGAAGTGCCATGAATTCGTCCATCGACAGAGTTTCCGTGTCAACAGAAAGGAGTTCTTCCCGGGGTTCCATCTGAATTTCGGGTGCCTTCGTCATCGCATAGAGTGCCCATGTAGTCGATGTGCTATTGAATCGTAGTCAAGTCCCAAAATTTATCGGAAAATATGGTACCATACCGTGTAGTTTCCTGACGAAGAACATGGTGACTTGACCTCTCTGGAAGAACACATGAGACTTGATACTAAAACCGCGGATAGGGGGAAATGCACGCGCCAATACATCTTCGTCAGATAAACTCTGACTCTCAGGGATGTCAGCCGCCATATTCGCCTTGACCAGCAGCGACAGTATATCCCGAACATGCAAGCTGTTTTTTCGATTTCACCTTTTTCTATCGCACTCGCCCGAGCAACCGCTTTGGCACCCGATATAAATTCATAGCTGCTTGCCACCGTACGTTGCGCAAGCTGGACTTTGGGTACACGATCACTAGGTTGTCACACAGAAGATAAACACATATTCATGACACGAAAGGGATGATGGTACTGACGAGGAGACGTAAAGGTGGGAACCATGCTTGCAAGGCAGCGAGGATACCCGCCGCAATCATGGTTGCAAAAGCCTCGTTAAGTTCATTCGGTTTCTCGTTCGCGTTGAGGGCATCAAAGTTGTAGTTGAAACCTAACCACGGTCAGTGGCGTCCATTTAGTCGCAGACCTAGCGCTGATAGCTCACCTGCGTGACTGATGACGTCAAATGTCATTCTACTTAGCCATCGCATGATATCAAGACGAGCTACAGCGGTAGTTCTAGTAAGATCTTTCGCAATCTCAGACGACAAGATATCACAAAGCTGTGCTGGCTATTGTGAGTGGTCTGCGTGGAAATGAATAAGAGACCCATATCCGGACAGCTTTTGCGAAGATGTCGGTGAGCGCCCGAATCTGTCCTGGACCAAATGCAGGGTTCTGAATGGCGTATGTCTGGGATGATTTAATCGCCATGATGCATCTCTGTTTAGACAAGGGATTTGTGAGTGTCGACAAAGACAATGAAAATGGATACCAACCTGCTGGCGATGCTAAGTTCCTTCGATGAAAAGGATGCCTACAATCCTCGGTTGACGTGTGCAAACAAAACCTGCGCGAAGAAATAACCCACCCTTGCCAACAATCAGGGACAAGTCGTACCAGACCTGTGAGGGCTTTTGGTAGTCACGGCTGTGGGTGAGGAAATGACGGCCCGCGTGTCCATAGTGAACAGTGGGCCCTGGAGCACCACCGTGTTCAGTATCGCAGATGAGATATTGAAAGGCCAGCGTACGTAGAAGAAGCCCTTGTATTTCAGCGTGCTCCCGTACTGTTTCACCCGTTCTTCATGGAGTACAGTGTGCCTGCGGAAACGAGCGAGAACGATAAGGTCTATCATGATGACAGGCACTGTGACACACAGTATTCCAAATGTCTCGCAGATTACCATAAATCCAGCTTGTTCCCATTGATGATACTTATGCATATGAACCGGAAGAGACCAAAGACGGTCACAGAGCCTCCGAAGAGGCAAACTCGGCGAGCGGCGTCGAGCGAGGAAGGCAGGGAGGTAAGTTACAAGGTTGCTGTGTGTTTCTAGTCTAGCCTAGGACTCGGATGGATGGTGTTGGTTCAACTTGCCAACTTGGACTGTTCGAACTTCGCCATCGGTTGTGGGAAAGGTGACAAGCGCGGTCATGATCAAGATCGCGACGTCTTTTCTAGTCATGTTGACTCGGACTTCGATTATTTGTGTTACTCTATCATAGTACAACTTGAACCTCACGTTCCTGGATCCACCATATCCCCTGACTTTTCGATCACCTCTGGAAGAAGTTGTCCACCGGATGAGGCCCCGACCCTCGTTCGACTTGGAGTTAACACTCAGTCCATCTCATCAGCTGAGACCTGGCCCTCTCCATCACCTGGGCCCGCCCAGTGCGCACCAACAGCATTCACGAGCACCCTGAATCCACTGTAAGAGGTACTTATGTGTACAACGGTGACGCCCAATAAGATTAGTTCGAACCTATGCAACCATTGCAGCGTACTGGAGCATATGGGCTGCCAGTGGACAGTTGGTGTGCCGTACGATTATGAATCCCACGCGCAAGTCATGCCACGGGTGAGGAAGAAAAGGTACGGGTTTCAATTGCTCAAATGAATGTAGCAAACAGTGTGTGCTTCCGAGTCATGGCTCGTACATCCTCCCAGAGTTCAAGAAACATGCTTCTAGTACATCAAATTGCCGACAGTGGATGGAGTACCGTCGTCATTGTATAGGCATGATCCGGTCCCAACATAGGATACTCCCGAGGCGTCATTCGCCTCGAACAGGGATGGAGAGGTGGCCACGAATGGGAAGTACAATTCCACGTATGATGCGCTGTCAAGGAAGGGGAAGGCTTGCTGGAAGAATGCGACCCTTTGGAGATCATGTCAAAATTGGTTGGACACGAACGGGAGTCAACTTACTGATCAGCCTGGCCACCAGCAGGGTTCTGGAGGGCGAACTCGGTGATGACCAATTTGTAATTCTTGTGGTAGCACGTCAAAACCTCGCATGCGAATATCATCTGGGAGAACTTACGGGGAACTGAGTGTGCGCAGACTCGACGTAACTCTGGAACTCTGAAAACGAGCCTCTAGACATGCAGAATTAGGCATGACAGTAGGTAGAAATCAGCCTTTTACCTACCCGTACCAGTGCTACCGAGAGAACCAATTCAGTGATTTGCTGACCCCCCAAAAAATTACGATTCAACTTACCAGATTAATGTAGTCGAAGTAGCACTGACCAGCACAGGCGGTGATCATCTGAGAGACCCAGCTCAAGCCTTGGCCAGATGTTGTGCTCGAAGTGACGGCGGGAAGAGCCTTTGCAACGGTCTGTTTGTTCCCATTAGCAAATATCCCTGTCGATCTAACTACTAGGTTCCTACTATAGGGTTGATGTATTGGATGTACCAAGAGGCGGCTTGGCTGGGAGTAATGCCGTTGACATCCGGCTCGTTCAAGCTGAACACGGCTACACGCGATCAAAGCCGCTGAGACAACGCAGGACAGGTGAACTGATGAAGAGACGTACTTGCCCACCCTTGGGTTTGCCAGCGAGAGTAGAGATCGGCGATAGGGCTTGAACTGCAGTCGAGGCAGCCTTGCATGCCGATGAAACCGAGGCCGCCATTACCGTTAGTCGAGGGCGGAGCATATGTTTCGTAGTCGTAACTGGTAAAGACTGAATAAGCGATTGAGCTGCGAAATTGAAAATAGCATACATGGCAACCACTTCGCCGTCGCCATTGTTGAATACTCCGGGGTCACTGTGCTAATCAGTCAAAATGACATACAGTGCCCAACAAGCAATCGTACAGAGATCCGTTGTCTGGAGAAGGAAAGGTCAATCATAAAATTACAAGCTGGAGGAGCGTTTGTTGCATGCTTACACCACGGCCAACAGAGACCCCGCTTTCCTGCGTGAGCAGCAACGGCGAATACCGAGAGGAAAACAAGTGCAGAAGACAACATGGTGGGGGGAGAAGTATATGTGACTTGAGATTTGGACTGTATTTATGCCGGAGCCCACGATACACATACTTAAATCTGATGGGTAGGCGGTGATGGCCTAGGCCGTGTTCGGGCACAATGCACACCTCTGACCCCACGACGGGAATGGATCACGCATTAGTGATGATCAAGCATAGGCTTATCCCACTATGCGAAACCTTCAGAGCATCTCGGCGTGATTCTGACACAGCTGGTGAGGTAAATTGACCTTGGATGGAACTGGGGCCGATGAATTGGAACATATCTCAGCCACCTGAAGCAGCTAATGCTGCCACAGAGGGTCGGCCCATCAAACGACAGAACAATTGTCGTTTGATTGGTATCCGTATTGCTTTTAGCGTTACTGCACAGCTCCAAGTTTGGCTAGAGCGCTGTGTTAGGCAGCAACGAATGGAACATGGATCCCTATTCAGGGGCAAGTGTTGATCGGATCTATGCGTTTGAGCGTCCCGCTGTCAACATGGCACTTGAAAACTTACCGGGAAAGATTCCATGATGTTGAAGTTTGTTCCAAGTAGTAGTTGAACCAGTGCAATATGTACAAATAGAGTGATCACTGGAGCCAGCGCTTACATAAACTTGAACGTCGACGACTCGGCTCGACCTTCAAAATGCGGCCTCCCAAGGCGACGATTGGCATCGTCGATAACTCCGGGTACAAGCGGAATGGCGACCACAGAAATTTGATGCCCAGTTTAACATCGTCAACATCGTCTTCCAGATAAGGAGAAAACACTACGGCTATCAGCATTGCCCAGCTCACACCCAAACGAACGCTACCGTGCCCCGAACTTCGGAACCACAGATGAGCGGTTACTTGTGACGGAGGAGAACAAAAGGGGAAGCCTTTGAGTTTATCACCATGGTGCTTGATCCGTGTGATCGTGTTTATCTGGTTGTGTATTGCTACAGAACGATTCCAGTGCCGGACGGCGACGGTCATGTTACGAATTTCTCCAACGGGATGGAGAGGTGATAGGAGTCGGTGCGCTCCAACTTAGATAGTCGCAAGGGTTGAAAGTTCTTTAGCATCTGCCTAGACGTTTCCACCACCCACCCCTGTATCGCGCATGCCATCATAACTTGAAAGTCTTACACACAAAGATTTCGCGTCCGAAATTTTGGAGCACTTGGCGGAGAATTCGTGTGGTCCGTGTTGCCATAGGGCGTCTTGTCGAGTCATTTACGTCGTCACCCCCATGCAGTTCTAATGCCAGCCACTTCCAGTCTTTGTCGTTATAATCACGACGTACTCCCAGCCGCAGCGCAAGTGGAGCCCGTCAGTCCTAGTTCCATTTCCCTTCTGCAAGGGGCTGACATGCCAAGGCTAGATGAAAGACCTTCCCTTCGCCCTCTGTCACTCAGTTCAATTGCCATTGAACGATCATGTCTCCGATTCCGTCTGTCGCTACTGCTTTTGCGCTCTCCCCAGCCGCTCCTTCTGTTGCCCTTGACCCGGACTCGACTGGGCAGCATGCTTCGGTGATGTCGCAGCACCTCTTTGGGACAGGTGGCCTCTTGTTCGCTGTGGTCGCCTTTGTCTCTGTTGCGAGCTACTTCTACCGTGGTCAAGGAACAGCCAACAGTTGCCAGACAGGCAGCACCTGCCAGTGGCCGGAAACCTCATTTACGTCCGTTGACCCCCTTCCTCTTCTCGGAGTGCTACAGCAGTGTGTGTTCGTCTTCCGGGTTTGGATCTCGGCTTTGCGCATGCAAATCTTGTCCTCGGCTGCCCACCTTCAGCCTTTGGACTCGAGCCTCAAAAATTCCGCCGTGCTCCTCTTTCTGCCAAACGAAGGGGATCCCTGGCGATATCTAGCCAACTCGCGGTGCCCTCGCACCGTTCTTCGCCGCGGTTGGACTGGTTGGGGCATGAGGACTGGTTTCGCATGTGACACGAGCTCAGCCCTGGAGTGGTATGGTCTGTTTATGTATGCAGTATCTGTTGTCCGTTTGTCCTTCTATAGCTCCTGTTGTATCCAAAACCCAGAAAAAATATACTTAATTTATAAAACCCCATAGCTTTATTAGAGTGTGGCCTGGTGGCAGTCGCCACCGCTCCCATCCACACGGGTGCAACACCCCCGCCGACAAAATGCCCACGCGACGCCTTTACTGCAGGACACTCAACGTTGCGGCCAGCACATGTAATTACACAACACAAAAAACGATGAAAGGCTTCATCTAACAATGACAGAGATTCTTACTTGGGACAACATAGCTGAAGATAATATGATCTATAGGTACTACATGATTTCTAAATAGCATATTGAATTTTTACAGATGAAACATCATATTACTCCCACCTTTGGAGGCCTCTTCGATCTCTATGCTCTATTCTAACCTAAACAGATCAGTCATGGTGGGCCTCAGCTAAAACAAATGGTCCATGAGAAGCAAATATGGGTACCAATAGAAAAACCTACCCATTCACAAACAAGCTGCACAATTACACGCAATGGCAAGTCAGAGTTCTTCATATTGTCTCTGCTCAGATGGTATGTGGCTGATTCATAGTATGTTGGTGTATCATTTACCAACTTCACAATAAAAAAAATCCATGTCTGTCCATCAGATAGACAGAAACGGACCTCTGGAAGGCTATAAAAAAATGCTCAGACAAGGGGTAAAGCAGGCAGTGTTGACACACCTTGTGGACCTTAACAATGCAATTGCTTGACTAACAGCTTTTGGGATGTAGCTTTTCTCAAGACTCTGGTGTTTGACTTCAATGAAGAACAGGTAACCCTGTGAAATATAAAGTGCATCCTCAAGTCTGGATCCACCAGGACAGAGCAAGCGATCTGAGAAGGCCATGAAGCAATTCATAGACCAATAATGTTTGATAATTTGACTTACTCTTATAGTCTCTTACATCTTCATATTCGATCACCATATAGTCAACATTGCCACTCAACCACAAGTCATGTCCAGAATTGGGGTGAGAGATGTTGACCCCACTGCCTTGAGCAATCCTCATCTTTGGAAGTATGGCAACACCCCTCTTTTGAGTTGAGGAAATCTCTGCCATTGCAAGCAGTATTGCATCAAGAATCATGTGAGAACCTGCCAGTGGTTCATACTACAAGCAAGTATTCATTTAAACAATCAAAAGGTGATTAGAGCAAGACACACATTCATGTTAACACATTCATAGATCTTCTTGATTTGTGCATGTAGATCTGCAATTTCAGTCTCTGCATTCATTGTTAGCCCCTTTATTAACTCAGTTACTTTTGTGGGGTCAAAAACAAGCTGCTTCCTCATGATGCCAGCCTGCTGAAGGTCCTCTTCTGAGACTGTTGAGAAAGTTCTCTGGAGCATCATTAATGATAACTCATAATGCACAGAATATAGAACATACTGGTTTCTTGGAACCCTTTAGGATATTCTCCAGTGCAATGACATGATCTGAGATGGTGTGTAATTCTTCAATCCCATCCAACTTCTCCTCAAGAGCTTCGAGATGATTCAGTGCCATCCTCATCTCCAAATGGTCAACATGCGAGTCCTGCAGACTGAATTTGCACTTGTGACTGTGTTCCGACATGTGTGGGGTGGTGGCTCTGAAACAAGTTGTTTGCAAAAAAGGGGTTGAGCCCTGGGAAATTTTTCCTCAGTGACAGCATAGCCACATCTTCATACTTGGTAACGGAAACGGACTGGCCAACTTCTTCTCATTGCCTCCAATGGTGTCCACACATACCGCATCCCGGGAGGAGCTCAAAGCCGCAAAGGTGCCAATTGCATGGAGAGACCAATGTTCCATGTATGCCTCTCTTTCCGTGTGGATGGGCTTGGTGCCAACTGACCACTGATCATTGGTGGACGACTAGGTTGCTGATACCACTGAATGCATGCCGGAGAAAGAACTACTATCTCCCCTGGGAGTGCGAGATTGAGAGACATGGGTATGAAAAGTGGGTCGAGTTTTTATTCTCTTCGTCACAGGGCATTGACCGTTCTTTTTTGGCAGGTGCCAATACGACGAGTAAGTGAACAGTGTTTCCAAAGATCAGGTCTCATTTGATTCTCCTGAAGTATGATGCGTCGAATGAAGAAGATGTCAAAGCTCAAAGCCCAGCAAGTGGAGGAACTCGTGGAATAGAATCACGGTCGCATACCCGACAGCCTGTATAGACTTGCTTCTTTGTGTGCTACCATATATCCAGTGCAACGATGCGTTTCGTGAGTGGCGAACTAATGCGATTACATGGGTGGTAAGTAGGGTGCTCTAGTGTGGTAAGATGGAGTCCATTGTGAATCAGACTCTGCCCCCCGTCCTCTTCTCCCACTCTCCAATCTCCTTCCTGACCCTCTCTATCACGTCCTCGGATGTGCTGTTCTGCCCAAAAGCCTCCACAAATTTCCCATCTGGATCCATGAAGTAGATATATATCGAATGATCTACGAGGTAGTCACCCTTGGGGTCTGCGTCGGGGGGGGTGGAGAAATACACTCGGTATGCTTTACAGACAGATTTGGTGGAGGAGTAATCGCCGGTAAGCCCGACGATCCGGGGGTGGAAGTCAGCGAGATACTTTTTCATTTGGGCAGTGCCGTCACGAGCTGGGTCGACAGAGATAAAGACCGGTTGGAAAGCCTGTCCAAAGTCTGACTCTATGGGCAACACGGTAAGCACGCTCATCGTATCGCAGGGATGTAACAACGAACCCAACGATTTGAGGAACATCCCGACCTTGTCGAGTTCAGCGGGGCAAATATCGGGGCAGTTGGTGAACCCAAAGTAGACGAAACTCCATTTTCCCAAGAGGTCTTGTTCCGAGAATGGTTTTCCCTCGTGTGTTGTGAGCGTGAATGGACCGCCAACATGAGGTCGTCCGACCGACTGAGACTCGAGCTCCTTCTCTGAAATACGATTTCAAGCCCATTGGCGCTATGCTGGGTCTGCGTA
Source organism: Boletus subparvulus (assembly GCA_038092515.1). Lineage (NCBI taxonomy): Eukaryota > Fungi > Basidiomycota > Agaricomycetes > Boletales > Boletaceae > Boletus > Boletus subparvulus. The sequence continues at coordinate 15,928 of JBBPQL010000210.1, read as the reverse complement.
CGAGACGGACCTTTTTTCTCTTGCAGCTTCTGCTTCTCATACTGGAAATAATAAAACAGGCCAACTCCAGTAGCCACGAACAACGCGGCGGCGGCCGGCGTGAATACCTGCAAGACAACATCGAAAGTTGTTTCTTTGGCTTATTGGGGAAGATGAGTGACGCACCCCGACAGCGGCCCTGTCCCGGGCTCCTGATGAAGTTGTCTGGCGAACCTGGGCATACCTCCTGCATGTTGGTGCAGGAAGCCTGTTTGACGCTCTTGGCGACGAACGTGAAGTCGTTCGAGTTGCCCATATGGGCCGTGTTCGCGTGATGGAGGCGATGAACTTGGACATTCGGGAACAAGCCTGACGGCGTTGCGGAGTCGACCGAACTCTTTTCTTCCTGCTCTCGCGGCAGTTCCGAAGGATGAAACTTTTCATAATTCCGAATCTCTTTCGTCCGGATCCTCTGTTCTGATACCGACTATACGTTCACTTTGTGACTTGTCGAACATTGAACTGGATGGCCGCGTGGTTGATTGTTTTCCAGGTGCATACAGCCAGTGATATTCTCCTTCTGTTGCCTCCAGGGCCAGTCCTTGAACTGTACACAAGTTACAACCAGGTGGTCGAGCTTCGTGACATTGGTGCAACAGAGGAACGATAGTATTTCAAAATTTCTGCAACCTCTAGGGACCGAGGTGCACGACCATGACACGATGGTATGAACTCCAGAGGGGAAATTAATTGTACCCAGATTGAAGCACGCCCTCGAACTACATACATAGTCACACCGTGTGTAGACAGCGTGTTTGGGACACAGCCGCATCAGCGACCACCGGGTATATAACACTCGAGGTGGATGTGTGCGTGACCGCTCTTTGCTCGTCTTCCAAAATGCGACCACAACTTTCTATTCTGTTTCTGATAGCCTTCTTATCTTTCCTCTTCACGGGTGCCAGTCAGGCAGCGCAGGATGTCGAGAAACAGCCAGAAATGCCCCTCGAACGTGACACGCGTTTGTCTCTCTGTTTGCATATAGTGCAACTGACCCCTGAACACAGACAATGAGTGGACAGAACTCATGTGTCCGTACACTGAGATACGATAATTTTGGTCTGACAATTCTGTCTAGGGTTGCTCAATCCGGTCAACATCGTTGGCAAAATCCACAGTTCGTTTCTTTCTTCTCCAAAAGCGTGTCCGACTTCCAGGTATACTAACCGACACCTTGTTACCGTATAGAGACACCACTTGTGTCAAATCTCCTTGGCATGACGAACGCAGACCAGGCTCGACCCGAAGCTCGAGCGTCGCCAAACTCCCAGGACAGCGAGCTTGAACCGCTCCAACGAAACCTCGAGGCTGTCTTCTCCGAGGTAACTGGAAAAAGCATGTGGACCTTCGAGACTGATTAACAGCACCGTCGCCTTTGGCATGGCGTTCCAGGACATACTCGAGTCCGCGTCTTCCGAGATTGTCCCCTCGGACACGTTTGCCCTGCTGTTGAAGCAGTTAGCAACGTTTGTTGCCATCGCGCGTGACTACGTTCTAGCAAGGTTCCCACTGCCTGCGATGGCCCCTGGACATGCAAAGCGGGAAATAGATGTGTCCAAGGCCATTGAGCGTCTCCAACAGCTGGTCATCCGTGTCGCGAGGAACTATAACCTCGAGCAAGAGGTGGTCGAGCGCCATCTGGCTCGTGTCAAACCTTTCCTCCATGATGTGGGGGTTCTCATTGGTGAGGGCCTCCTACTGATGTTGTGGCGTCGTTGAGCTTGACGTTCTGATTTGGTGTGTTGTGCAGGCGACGTGGCTGAGCTTTACCCCGCGGCTATCGAAGCCCTCGTTCTGAACGTTAGCCCGGTGTTATTGCCTGAAGCAGGGTCTCTGCGGTCGTTGGTGATCCTGTATTGTTTCGGGACACATGTGCTTGGGAAAGGTGAGCCTAGTTGGTCAGCTACAGGTGGTGTTTGTGTTTATTCAGCCTCGGTGGCATCACAGACCCCATTAGTGAATGGCTACTTAAGGGCGTCTCTGAGGCTTTGCGAGTCGGAGAAGCGTGAATTGTATAAGGTCTTTTCGTTGACAGTCTAGAACAAACATTAATGTGTAATACTTAAGTATTCGGCCCCTTTGTGTGTGCAGGATGATGATATGACTCATTTGGACGTTTGGAGAACGTTCAAGTTGGAATGGTGTGACGTGAGGTGTGAAAGAAAATAATACCCAGTTAGGTGTGCATTTATGATACAAGTTAGAAGCAACAACCTGATGTACAGGTTCATACACTAATCCAGAGTCATCACTGGCAGTATCTAAGGGTTCAACGTTCAGTTACGGCGCATCAAGCTTGAAAATGTTAGGAATACAAGCACACTTACCGTCTCTCGCCAAAGTCGCCGAGACCTGGTATAATATATGCCTTCTCATTGAGACCTTTGTCAATCCAACCAGTGATCTTCACATCACTCGTAAACGTTCAGCTCAAGCGGAGAGAACAGGAATCATACCACACGTAGTGCAGGAAACTTGGTACAAAACGTCTTCAAACCTTCGGGGGCTGCAATCTCAAAGGATGTCAACATACCCGGAGTGCTTCAGACAAAGGTAGCTACCAAGTTTATGAAGATGATGCGTTCTTCGGGAACATCATGGTCTTTTAGAACTTCAACGGCTTTCATGGCTGATCCTCCAGTGGCTAATCCGGGGGTAAGAAAGAAAAAATAGCAACTTCCTAACACGAACGTACCTAGCATAGGGTCTAGAAGGAGAACGTATCGCGACGCAATGTCCTCAGGAAGCTGGGATCAGGGCCATACTTAATAAAGTATGAATTGTCGTCGGAAATAGCCTCACTTTTGAGTAGAATAATTTAGGGAGTGCAGTCTCTTCATCCTAATCTAGTGGTGTCAGGCACGCTCTCAAAGGAAATAAGTGAGTAATACCCTTTGAATGAGAATCTTTCCAATGCGGACGCTCCTGCAAACTTCGCGCAAACCCGCCTCCATAGCCTAGCAAAGACGCGGATGAGATAGGGGAACAGAACACTATCGTAACCCAGCCTACCTCTCCAGCACGTAATATAGAAACTCCACATATCTTTCCCTCAAACCCCACCCCCTCGTACTTGGATCCCTATATGACCAAAACATGTCATAATCAGCAGTCTACCCTTGTGGACATGGATCATGCGATCCCGGAAAATAAAGACATGACCACGTACAGTGGGCGTCTCCACCGTCTTTGGCACGACAGGTAGATGGTTCAGACCCTCTTCCACGAGCAACCGGATGATTCGATCAGAGTAGAAGAGAAAGTCCCCGCGACTAGTTGTTCTGTCTCTGATGATCGTGTAGAGGGCTTCGAGCTGAGCGGTTTGGGGCAGTGTGAACACGGATGGAGGGAGAGCTGCTGGAGTTGCCTGTGGGGTCGTTTCCGTCATCGGAGCCATCAAGGGTGTATGGTAAGGACGCGCGTATCAGGCATGGAGGGGAGCACCGTCATGCGCAGGGGTCGATTGGTCGATTGGTCGACCAAGTTCAAACCCCGACTCGGCAAAACGGCCGACTCGACCAAACGAGGTCACTTGTGTATGTAGGGTTAAGGTTATATATAGGGTACAGAATGTACACATTTGTGTAGTCGAGTGTACACTACCATCTTTGGTCAGGTTCCCACTCCGACCGGCAGCCCCGTGGGAGCTTCTCGGCTCGCCACGACCCCTGCGCATGACCAATCCGCCCGGCATGGAGCAATTACTCGGGTCACGTGGAAATGCGGGGACTTGTCACACACCGAGTATCTCCAGAGCTTATACAATTTCTTGATGTCGAACTAACCAACGATCCAGGTCGCATCGGCAATGATACTCCGGAGGAGGCTGACCGTATCCATGATACCCGTCATCATGTCGAGGTGTGCACTCTATTCATTCCGTTAGTCGTGCTTACGCTCCCCGGTGCTCATTCTATATTGATCCGCTCCTCGGCTGACCAGTATGCTGATCGTAAGAGTTTGTGCAGCGTTATGCGCCATCATTTACAGCTCGAATAGGATATGCGAAGCAGTTCTGTTGTTTGCGAGTGTCTCGCAGGTGTCCGTGGCAAAACACGTCATGAGAAATCCCTGCAGTCGACGTCCAACTACAAGACTGGCTCGACAGGGATGAACCACAAAGGTGCTGTGGAGCTCCCCACTGGGCTGCGGAAACGCGTAACCCATATGGGGGCTTTCGTCATATGGTAAGTACCATCTTTCGTCTAGGAATGTCAACGGTATCGACGCCGTCTCATCGCTTGGTGAGTTGACCGCTTTCTCTGCCTCGTCGTCAATTGGCAAGTCCCTCTAGAGTGCGGGCTTCTTATTCGTTTGGGAGGTGGACTTATCCGTAGTCTCAGGCTTCCCCCCCTCCGTGCTTAAGAGCGAACCTATCCTTTACTCACAGAGCAAACTCGGCGGGTGTCTCGGCCCGCCGGGTCTCTGCTAGCAGGACTTCACTAACCTATTACACCCACATTCTCATTGTAATTTGTCAGTAAAGGCAACCGAAATCAATCTTGAATTTTTTTCAGCTCGTCCAATCAGTTGACAGTCCACAGAGGTTACAACTTTGGATATCGAACCTTGCTTATTGTCCCTGCATCATCGTCATTAATATCATCGTCATCCTCGTCATCGTCATCTGCATCATCATCAATGTTATCCTCATCATCCTCATCGCTGGAAAATTACCTAAAATGGCAAGTTGCCACCCGTCAAGTTATACAAATGCCTGGACCGGACCATAACACTTGTTGGGTTTTATAAATTATGTATTTTTTTCTGGGTTTTGGTACAACAGGAGCTATAGAAGGACACGCGGACGACAGATGCTACACACATAAACAGACCACTCCACTCCAAAGCTGAGCTCGTGTCACATGCGAAACCAGTCCTCGTGCCCCAAACAGTCCAACCGCGGCGAAGAACGGTGCGAGGGCCACTGTGAGTTGGCTAGATATCGCCAGGGATCCCCTTCGTTTGGCAGAAAGAGGAGAATGGGGGACTGTTCGAGGCTCGAGTCAAAAGGCTGAAGGTGGGCAGCCGATGACAAGATTCGCATGCGCGAAGCCGAGATCCAAACCCGAAAGACGAACACACTGCTGCAGCACTCCGAGAAGAAGAAGGGGGTCAACGGACGCAAATGAGGTTTCCGGCCACATCGAGATGGGCGCTAAACCGCAAGAGGCATCCGGGGAGATGATGAGAAAGAATAAAGGGCTGAGCAGTGTCAAGTTCGGATCAGGGTGAGCTAGCTTGGAGTGTCGTCCGTTTGAACGTGTGCACAAGCGTCGTCGAAGGAATGTTAACTCCACACGTGTCATCCGATAGCTTCGTTGTGAATTTTCAGACCGAGACAATACCGATACCGCTATGAGAATGGCATCAGAAGAGTGGTTGGAAGGGAGCTGGAACATACATACCGAATCCAAAGGAGCGACAATAATTCGCACGAAACTAGACGAAAATATTCAATACGGCGGCAAACATGGAGAAAAACAATAAAATTCCATACCTGATGCAGACCACGAGACAAGCCAATACAAAGGAATGCTGAGATCGAACCACAAGAAACCTGAATGGGTGAGGTTAAAGGTGTGTCAAGAGGAGTAATATCGAGCGTACCATATCAAACAACCGGGACCAAATGCAAACGAGACTGTGCAAGGAAAGGACTACTACTGACAACGGTACCACGGTTGATCAAGTCAGTCCAAGTGTCGAGGTAGATGAAGAAAATGCATACCGGGAACTGTACAAAGGAGTGACGATAGTTGGAATCGGCTTGGGAACCAAAACTCAGAATTACGAGAACAGTCGATCGAATCCATAACGCACCATGACTGCCGAAGATGGAACCAAAGTGCAAACGAGTGACAATAGTTGGAAGGTGGGAACGGAGGGGTATATTGGCGATCGAGATACGTCAGAGGCGAGGTAAGTTCACCAGAGGTACCGGCGGACCATACAGAAGCGAACGGCTGTTCCTGTGAGAGCGAACGTATACCTTGGCCGGGAACAAAGGAGGCGAGTTCAAGGATCTGGGCGGCATAACCAACACTTGCCGGTTGGACCAGGGTGTGACTGGCGACGACGTGCGATCCTCGCGAACATCGGGAGCGCTGGCCAGAGACATGGCAGGACTCGGGGGCGGTGTCAAGGGATAGATCGGTCCCTCGTCAGACACATCGCTATCGGATCCCGGAGTGGATGTCGACTCCAGCGAGTTTTGCCTCACATCGTCAAGAAGCCACGGAGGTTTGAAGCGTGGAACGCCTGCCTCTTCCTCCTCGTCATCATCCGAGTACTCGGAGTCGCTGTCCTCGGAGAAGGGTCGAGGAGTGCAGTCCAAGTTGGGATCGCGAAGCTCCTCAAGGAGTCTCCGCATGAGGTCCAAACCCTCGTGGACTGCTGCGAGTGTGTCGGCATCGCTCGAACTGTTATCCAAGCCGTCGCGGCTATCGTGAACACCGATATCGCAATTCGAAATCGTCAGCTCGTCCACGGGCCCGAACCGCTCCAAGGGTCTGGAGGGCAAGACAGGGTTCGTCTCCACGAAGTTGGAGACATCGAGCAAGCCAGTTCGGTAAGAGATCGTGGGTACCAAGTCGTAACCTTCCTCCGGAATGGTGTCCTTGAGACCCTGGGCAAAGTATGCCATGTCAGCCACACCATATCGTCGAGTACTGGAAGATGATCTTGGCGGCGTCGTCACAATACCGTCGTAAGGTGAGCACGAGAAATCCGACTCGGAATCGGATGTCGAAATCCCATCGTAAGGTGAACAGGGGAATTCCAGCTCCGAATCGGACGACGAACTCTCAGACGATTCATCTTCGAGTTCATCCGGTAAGGAAAGGAATGCGCCCGGGCGAACCGTCGTACCGATGATCTCGCTGCTGAAATTGACATTGGTCGGCGAGCTCGTGTCGTACGGCGGAAGCTCTTGTACTCCGGTCGTTGCACCTCGGTCCGGTGTCCTCCGAGCACTCTTGGCACCGTCGTCCACGTCCACGTCCCCATCCCCGTCGTCGTCGTCGATGTCAAAAAATGAGTTCATGCCAGGTAGCTTCGGCCCAGACGCTGGAATCTCGTTTGCTTCGTCTTCCACATAGATTGCCGGAGTGGAAGGCGTCCCAGGATGACACTCGACGAGCTGGCACAACCATTAGAAGAACAACTACGTCGGTGAATCCAGTCACTTACATTCCACAACGTGGGATGGAAGAACTTCGCATATACCATACTGACGTGCTGCTGAGGGCAGTGTCAGCTGAAATAAAAAGCAGCCACAGGTCTCCAACCCACCTGAAAACCGACCTCGAGATCAACAGGCCAGTCCGTTGCAACTGCCGTAGAGGTCGTGGCCGAACCCCGGTGACGCACAGACGACCAGAAGTTGCTCAACGAGGCCCAGGTGCTGCCCGTCTGGCAACTGTTGGCTGTTCCTCGTCCACGGTAGAAGTAGCTCGCAACCGAGACAAAGGCGACCATAGCGAACAAGAGGCCGCCTGTCCTAAGGAGGTGCTGCGACATCACCGAAGCATGCTGCCCAGCCGAGTCTGGGTCAAGAGCAACAGAAGGAGCGGCTGGGGAGAGCGCAAAAACAGTAGCGACAGACGGGATCGGAGACATGATCGTTCAATGGCAACTGAATGGGTGACAGAGGACCATGGAAGGGTCGTTTATATAGCTGGCATGTTGGACTTGGTTTAGATTGGGCTGACATTGAGAGGGAACACTGTCAGCCTCTCACAGAAGGGAATTGAAACTAGGACTGACGGGCTCCATTTGTGGTGTGGCTGGAAGTATCTCGTGATCGTCATGACCAGGAGAAGGGTTAGCTGGCATCAGGTCTGCGTGCGGATGACAACGCAGATGACCCAACACGAAATTCCGAGTAGACGAGCGACATTGCGCTGTGTGCAAGACTGTACGATGGCATACGCGACTTAGGGGCTGAACCGCAGAAACATTCAGCCTGAGGTAGGTCTTTCAGCCGTTGCCGCGATCCCCGAAAGCCCTATTGCCGCTTCAATTTGATTCAGCCTGGCACAACGCGTGTAACCGTATTTTCTGGTTCCGCTGGAATCTGGTACTCGGATTGTGGTCTCGAATGGACCGCGCCTTTGGAAACCTCTGCGGACCAAAACCTTCAGCAAGGTGTTTGAGCGTCCTACTAAAACGTCTGGTCTGTTAGTATTTTGTTTGTTGTTTGTAACAAGCAACTATGTAAGAGAGCGGCGATCAAACGGCAATCTAACCTTACACGGGAGTGTAACCGACCTCAGTTGCCTACTTATCTCGCCTCGTGGTGCTCCGAGTCGTCCGCTATAAGACCTCATGGCGCCAGTCCCCAGTCTTCCCCCGATGCTTTCCACGCCTGAACAATGTCCACCGAGTATGCTTCCGAGGACACCCTGACCGAGCTTTCTCGCCTCCAGTTTTCCAAGGTGTGCACACCTACATGGTCGACAGATAATGGATACTGACTACGACCATCTGCTTGTCACAGTTCCTCAACGGTACGCCTAGTTTGGCCCGGTCCCATGGCGCTGATCTGTCTTTTCCGTAGTTGCTGCGTTGGCTGTGTTCGTATGTGCAATGTTACCAGAGCTCTGATTAGATCTAATACTTACCACCCCACCCAGGCATTCGACTACTGTTTAACATTTTCTACCGAGGTTCTTCATTTCCTTTAGTCCATTTGGCGATTCTCAAGACCGTGTTCAGGTAGAATATGTTTGGGGTACGAAGTGGGAGATGACACGCATCGTGTTCACATTATCAAGATACCTCCCGGTGATTTCTTCTTCACTCACTTGTTATGGTCGGTTTCCCCCCTATTGTCGGCATCCGGAGTCTGAAGATGGTGCTATCACTCAGATGCTCTGGTCAACGTAGGAGTGCGTGATTCCATTGAACTTATCGGACCATGTCGAGCCCTCTTTTCAGTGTGGCAGTTTTATTCTCGCTTTAGATGGTCTGGTCATGTTTAGATTCATTTTACGTGCTTACTGACACGCTCTTTCAGCCATGTACAGTGCTAGCATCGTCTTTGCAGAGGGGATCTTGATCCTACGCACGTATGCTTTGTGGGGTCGCAGTAAGAGGGTACTTTTTTTTCTGTTGTTTTTGGCGGCGGTGAGTCTTGTTCCGATGCATGTGCCATCAGTGGATTCTAGTCATTGACTTCCTGCACATTTCCAGGCATTCATTGCAGGTGCTGAGGTGACATCGCTGCAATTCCAAATTGTTTTACCTGGGGACTCCACTTCATCTTATCGTTAGTCCGGTCAATTCATATGACAGGTTACTAAAGGCTAACGAGACAGAATTCTATCCATCCTTATGTGCTTATCGATCGTCGAGAAATGCCGCAATTCAATATGGTTTCTTGGTAGCGTACGAAATCAGTACGTTCTTGCGGCTCTCTGTCGCATTAGGTCTCATTCTATTTCAGTCCTTCAGAGCATGAGTTCCTGGAGAAAGTTCCGAACATTCCGTGACCTCCGCAGCAGAACGTTGAATACACTATATTGGGACGGGATCATGTATATGTGGTGGGTTATCGGTGAGCGTTCCCACTATTCCCATGGAGAAGACTTTGATTGGAACCTTTTAACTAGTGTTATCTGGGGGTAACATGTCTGTGATGGCTGCTGCGCCGGTGAGTACGCACAACACCATGCCTAGTTACCCAGCCTTGAGTAGCTTTTCTGCAACAGATTGCATATATTCCTGCATTAGATACGTTCGTATTTTTTTCATGCCCTGGGCGCCCACGGGTTCTCACCTTCCTAACAGCGCCCAAGTGGCTGTTCATAGCGTCCTTGCTTCTCGGATCTTCTTCAACCTCAGGCAGTGTGATCAACAGATCTACTCGTTCGGGGACGTGCTTTCACTCCAAAGTATGCGGTATCGAACCCGGTCAACAGTTGGTGCTACTACACAGGCAGAAGTAGTACACATAGCATGATTGTACACTGGAAACCGCCCGCGAAGGCGGACAAACCGGTCGGACAAGGGCAGAACATGGATGAGCACATGTATTGAGGGGAAAGAAAATGATGGTCGTACAGGGCTAGCAAACTACGTCCGGAGAGGCAATGCGTCATGGGGCAGAGACAGAGATCTATAGAATTACAGGCGCATCTGTGAATCAGATTGGCAAGCTTGGCAAGAGTCCTCATGGGTGAGCTAGCTACGTTAAAATGGAAGACAAATGGCATAGAACATCGAGAAGATCGCTAACGATCTCGAACACATTGCTCTAACCAGTTAGTTGGGAGGGTCAAGGATCTGAATCAGTGGGTCACCTTGCCAATGCAAGTTCGTGGTCAAAGAAAAATATATAACTGAATGTACAATGATCACGGGGGTCACCAGCACACTGCTACTGCTTCTTCTGTTCTCCTTGACCTTGCTTCATACTCATTTCGATAGCTCGGGCAATTGCCTCTTCCTCATCCATCTCATCGTCGTCGCCTTGTTCCTCTCCCATGTCAACGTCCCGACCCTCAGACATGGCGATCGCTTGTTGTAACAAAGCTTCTTCGTCCGCGTCGATATCTGCAGCATCATCCGATGCGGTGCGTTCGGTAGAGGCGGAGACATTCGTCGCTGGCTGGCGCGTTTGTTCTTCCGCAGCTTGCCGTGCTTGCGCTTCCTCCATCGACATACGCAATGCCTACGAACGTAATCAAATCTGAATTCACGTGCCTGAAACACAATAACCTTACCATCGCAAGTTCCGGATCGAGACTAGGATCAACACCAAACTCGAAGTTGTTTGCGGCACCAGAGCCGGATGGGCCGGCTGCATCAGCCATAGCCCCCGGCGGTATTCCACGGTCCTCCGACAAAATTGGTGAGGACAATACGAAATCTGAAAGTAGATGTGGGCCCTGGGGAACAGGCACCAAATGTCTATACCGGATGCCGTGTTAGAGACCAGATGACAGTCTGACCAGGGCTGAGGCACTTACGAATTATCGCCGCTGGTAGCATTGTCGACGAACGACTTGAGCACGCTAGACTCTCCCTCCTCGATACCGTCCCCAAAAGAGACAAAATCGATGGCCACATTGTTCTTTTTTAGTTTTTTCGCAAGCTTGACCATTTCCCGCTCGTCCGCACCTGTGCCCTGCAATGGTGATCCAACGAAGACGACTATACGCTGCCGGAGGTTCTTGTTTTCGCGGTGTTTAAGTGCAAGCTGGGCGATGTTGATAGCAGTAGGGATGTCTATCGACCCACCGATCTTGGACGCGGCGGTATGGACCGCCTTGAGGATCTGACCGAGGTCTTTGGAATGGGTCACGAGGACTTCTGGACTGGACAGAGACGAGATGCGTACACCGCGTGCAATGAGAGGTGAACACTTACGCACCCTTTGTGAGCCATGGTCATGAGGCCGACGGTGTTTTCTGGGTTGGAATCGATCTTTGTCTGGAAGATGGTGTTGACTGCGTCGGACTGGGCGTCGAATCTCGACGGCGTGTAGTCTCCATTCCGCATGTACTCGGAATTGTCGATGATGATCATCGTCGCTTCGAGAGGCATTTTAAAGGCCTCGTCGATGTTCACTGACAAGCTGCGAGCGTTGATCGTCGACTTAGATGACGCGTCTCCGACGGTAACCCTAACCTGACTGCGTTAAACCCTAACCCTCGTACTATAAGTCGCCCAAAGCTGCCAGTAGATTGTGTCGTTGGTCCCACCCACCTCGTACTTTCTGTTTTGGCCCACCCAAGTAGCGGATCGCTTGTGGGGCACGTATAGCCGAGGTGTCAGTGCTTCCTTAAGGTAACGAGGTCCACCGTGACTGGTCACTTATGTCAATACAAATGTCGTTAGCCAGCTGCCAGCAAGTCGACACTCATGGATACATCGAGACCTTGTTAAATAAATACTAGGCCGTAGTAAGGGGTAGAGGTGGAAACTCGACAATGAGACGACTCAGACGAGTGTATCTGCTAGCGTCAGGAAAAGGTACAATAATCTGTCCGCCTCGAACTGCGACAGACTGCGACGTGCGTTAGTCTGAGTGTCGTGATATTATCTCCAGGGTATACATATCTGTTCCATTCACCGAGTAACCTAATTCGTTCATTCGTGCCTCGTGCTGGAACACTGAGCAAACCCGGAGTGGACCGGACGACATGGGGCAACCTCCGAGTCACTAGCACCCTGGGAAGTTTCCGAGTGCCGTTGTAACTTATAAGTTTAGCGCATGCCAGTTTTGATTTCTTCCGGTCACTGATTAGAAACCTTTGTTGTATTTACGACTGTTCAACGTATGAACACCAGTCCAAAGTCTCCAAACCCGGAGCAGTGCGGTAACTCTGGAAGCAATACGGATACCAGTCAAATGACAGAGAACAACTGTCTTTTGATGGGCCGGGCCTCCGCAACTGCATAATGTGGCTACTTCGGGTAGCTCCTCCACAAGGGATCCATCACCACCGGTTTCCATCCAAGGTCACCGTGCGTCACGAGGTATATCGGATCGCGACGCGATGGCGACCCGCTGGCAGTATGTTTCACACAAGCAGTATGTGGCCCCGTTCACCAGTCAGGCGAGATCTGGGGGCAATAGTTTATCTTAGGACCGGCTCACCACATGACCAAGGTCTTTCGATCACTGCCGTCCGGTTATATTCTAAACTGAAGAGCGGGTCAGCATAAATACGGCCCAGGTACCCCCTGGTATAGTATCAGCTTTTCGTCCTTCATGTTGTCTTCTGCCCTTGTCTTGCTCTCAATTTTTGCCGCTACTGCTCAGGCAGGCAAGAGGGGGCTCTGCTGGCCTTGGTGTAAGGACGTAACAAATGTCTCTCTGGCTCGTGATTGACCCTTTTCTTCTCCAGACAACGGATCTCTGTACGATGGTTTCTTGGGCGCTATATGTCATTTTGACTGATTAGCACAGTGACCCCGGAGTGTTCAACAATGGCTACGGCGAAGTGGTCGCCATGTATGTTATTTCCAATTTCGCAGCCCAATCGCTTATTCAATCCTTACCCCCAGTTACGACTGGGAAACATACGCGCCCCCCTCTACTAACGGTAATGGCGGCCTCGGTTTCATCGGCATGCAGCGCTGCCTCGACTGCAGTTCGAGCCCTATCGCCGATCTCTACTCTCGCTGGCAAACCCAAGGGTGGGCAAGTACGTCTCATCATCAGTTCTCCTGTCCTGCGTTGTCTCAGCGGCTTTGATCGCGTACAGCCGTGTTCAGCTTGAACGAGCCGGATATCAACGGAATTACACCCAGCCAAGCCGCCTCTTGGTACATCCAATACATCAACCCTCTGGTAGGAAACATGTAGTCAGATCGGCAGGAATGTCCTGATAAGAACGAAACAGTCTATTAAGAAGGCTCTTCCCGCTGTTACCTCGAGCACGGTATCCGGTCAGGGCCTGAGCTGGGTCTCTCAGATGATCACCGCCTGTGCTGGCAAGTGCTACTTCGACTACATTAATCTGGTAAGTTGGTTCCGAAATTTCTTTTTGGTCAGCAGATCACTGAACTGGGTTTTCTCGGTAGCACTGGTACGGGTAGGTGAAAGGGCGATTTTCCACCTACTTCTACGCCTAATTATGCAATCTAGAGGCTCGTTCGCAGAGTTCCAGAGTTACATCGAGTCCGCGCACGCCCTGTTCCCTGTAAGCCCTCCTGGTGGTATTCGCGTGCAAGACCCTGACGTGCTGCCACAAGGATTACCAATTGGTCATAACCGAGTTTGCCCTCCAGAACCCTGCTGGCGGCCAGGCTGACCAGTGAGTTGACCCCGATTCATACCCAGCCAGTTCTGACGCAATCTCCAAGGGTCGCATTCTTCCGGCAAGCCTTCCCCTTCCTTGACAGCGCATCTTACGTGGCACTGTATTTCCCATTCGTGGCCACCTCTCCATCCCTGTTCGAGGCGAATGATGCCTCGGGAGCATCCTACGTCGGGACCGGATCATGCTTATACAACGACAACGGCACTCCTTCCGCTGTCGGTAATCTGATGTACTAGTAGAGTCGTGTTTTTTTCTTCTAACTTCGAGAGCAAGCACGTACTTTTTGGGGTGCAGGCGCTTCAAAGCAGTACCTTTACTTCCTTTACACATTTCTTAGTCCGAAGGTTATGTTACATAGACTGTCGGCCTGGGCCCGTGCGTCGCATAGAATTGAACAAATCTTACTGATGCTACACACAACGAAGTTGGGGAACGTGAAGACGGATAAATCGCGCGACCTATTAAGTATGTAGTCAGTGTGACAACGCTACGACAAGGATCCAATAAACACCGGTTTGATCTTGAAGGTGTGCGATTTCTTGGTGACGCTTCCATGGTGGCGAAATGTTGGGACCAGTTGGTTGAAACTGTTGCTGCAACATGTTACCGAGTATGCAGCCTTCTCGAAAATGCGACGTAGTACCTACCAGTGCGACAAACATAAATCTATATTCTAGTCTACGGTAGTCTCCCTAAGCCAGACCTTCGAGATCTCGTTCTGATCTTAGAGGGGTGATCACATGATGCTTTCAGCTCGGATTATGTCAGCACTAGAATTGGGTAGCCTTGCCCCTATCGACCATTTACCACTTTACTGATTACACTTTCCTCCATTTCCAACCACCACCATCCGCAGTCACCATGAACACTAGTCGTTTTTCTCAATTCAACGAGGTAAATTCGCGATGCATGCCCTGTTCCTTTTCGAAATCCGATTGCCAGTGTGCGATCGAAAAGAAACACTCATTAACGCCGAATTGCGACAGGACGCATACCGCCTCCCGGAAGGGATGCGGAGGGTTGCCTATGACGCAGATAGCCAGCGTTACACCTTCCGTGATCGCTCTGGTCAGCTCTACCAGAGCGCACCTGGCGAAGAATACGGTGTGCTCAAGCCCGTCGCCGCACCCCTCCCGCCCCGCCGCAACGTCAGTATCACAGGCACGTACCACTTTCCAAACCTCGTCCCATTGACTTTTAAACGGACTTGTCTGATGCCGTATTCGCATCTCACAGAGCTCCCTGACCCAGCGCTGAGACGGTGGTCTGAAAAACCGGCCAAGACGTTTGGCGATATTCTACCATCGGGTTATATCACCGCTGCGCAGTCGGGTATCGATTCAGAGTCCCAGTCCCCCACTAGCGCCCTCTCCTCGAGTGAGAAATTAGTCCAAGGGGCGATGCCCAAGGTGCAGGACGTCGTCGAGGTCGCCAGGCGCCGTACGACGATGAGAAGGCCCGCGCGCGGTGTTACGCGTAGCGAGTCTGTCACGGATGAGAAGAGGAGGCTGTTGGAGGACGAGTCGTGGGAGGTTGTCCGAAAGGATGATGTGATCGACGGTCGGATCGCGCGTTCCAAGTCGGAGACGCGGCCATCGAGGTCGTATTCACGCAAGTGAGCAAGAAAAGGGCCAAGGATATGTACCTGTACCATGTACAAACTATTATTACTGATACCATCATATTGTATCGTCGAGCTGTACAGACAGACTGGTTACCGATTGTATGTACCTCTCGCAGCCATCTACTTCGTTGTCAGTTGGTGTGCATCAACTCATCAGCCACTAGTATGGTGTCTGATACTTCCCTAGTAGGAGAATGTTCTTGATACGGGGGTGTAGCACATACAGGTTGGTGGCTTTAAGAGGTCAGATATGACGATATTCCGCTCGATGATAGCCCGAGGCAGTTGGTCTATACCGGTTGCCGTTCAATTAATGTGCACTTGAGATCATTCCGAACTTGTTTGCACATTTATATGCGGTGTTAGTCTGGTGACCAGCCCGCTATGAGGTTGTTGCCACGTTGAGGGGCAAACCGTCGATAGACGGTCTGGTAAAAGTTGTCGCGGTTTATCGGGCTGCGCGTCTTCTCACGGGCTAACCCCAATTTGG
>JBBPQL010000209.1:0-41157 GCA_038092515.1 Boletus subparvulus | reverse complement strand
AGGCAAGTAGGAGCAGATATTACTGGGCAATTGTTACCGATGCACACAATAAAGGATTGGTTTCATGTTACTGCATCATTGTCTAGGCCATACTTGGGATTGATGGTGGTGAGAGAGAAAAAGGTGTCAGAGAGAGTGGGGGAGAAATTGCACGAAAGAAGGGACTGAGTAGGCGAAGGTGGAGCAGCAATAGGAATAGGAGATGGAGATCGATGTGGTGGGAGTTCAAACTGTGTCAAATAGAGGTTGTGTTGTTCCATCGTCATGGTTAAAAAGATTCGTCGAAAAGTAGAGTAAATAATAGCAGGGGGAATCTGTTTGACAAAGGTATGAAATCCATGAAGATGAAGGATAGATAAAATGTGATTTGGGAGTCGTGCGATGGTCATTCATAAGGAAATGCCAAAGTTCTCTGGTGTCTTGACTGATCAAGTCCTCATGGAAGAGAGGGAGGTCATCAATGACACAGAGGATGACGGGATTGGCAAGGATGGTGGCATAGAGTGAATGGGCGGCAAAGATGGGTAAGTAGGTAGGGAATACTTGTCGCAATCACAACAGGAAAGTAGACGAAGAAGAAGACAAGGAAGAAGAAGAGATTGAGGATGAGAGAAACAACATAATTATCAGGAAATAGAACAAAATTCATTCACCAGGGGGGTACTTCATGAAGAGATGCCACTTCCTAGGAAGAAAAGAATGAGAGAATGAAAAACCTAAGTGATTCCACAAGTCTTTTTGTACTCCAGGAGGACTGTGGGAGCATGACAGAGATTACTTTCGGGTTCCCAGATGTGTTCAGAAGGATAACCCTTCCACATGGTCAGGTACAATCTTCGGCCAGGTGTCCCTTTATGGAAAACAATATGATCAACCTTGTATTCTTCTTCAGCATCAATCAGGTCAGGAGGAGGTCGGGAGAAGGAAGGACCATGTGCTTCAGTTTGATGATAAGAAGATAGAAGGGTGGCATGAAAGACATCATGAATCTTCCATATGGTAGGAAGACAGAGTCTGTATACCAGGGGAGATAGTACCTGAGCGATTTCAAAAGATCCATGGCATTTGGGCGCAAGATTCCTGGAGGGGTAAGATATTCAGAGATTAGTAGCTTCCAGCCACACTTTATCTCTGATCTTCCATGGGGAGAACTTTCTAGACGATCATTCCATCATGATCTGTTGGGCAGATTCATGTGCTGCCAAGGCTTTCTTTCTGGTGGAGTCTAAGAAAGAGAGACAACTTTCAAGGGCAGGGATAAAGGTTTTCCCAAGAGAAGGATAAGTGTGAGGATCATACCCGAAGAGAAGAGAGAAGGGAGAGACTTTGGTCAAGCTGTGGGGAACCAAGTTATGTCGGAATTCAGCAGAGGTGAGGAACTTAGACCACTGGTGAGGGTTGTTGGCACAGAAGATCTGAAGATAAGTCTTGAATTTTTGATTGGTTCTTTCGGTTTGTCCATCAGTTTGGGGGTAATATGTGGTGGAAAGGCAAACATTATATTTAAGGATCTGAGTGAGTTCTCTAGCAAAAGCTGAGGTGAATTGGGGACCATGATCAGAGATAATATTGTCATGAAGTCCAAAGCATTTGAACACATGGTCAAAAAAAAGTTGGGCAATTCTATTTGCGTTGATAGATTTAGAGCAAGGAACCAGGATTATCCCCTTCATAAGGCCATGATCGACCACGACCATTAATGAGTCATAGCCATGAGAAAGAGGAAGGTCAGTGATGAGGTCAACAGAGAGCTGTTTGATCATCAGACAATCCCTGACTGGTGCTCTGACCTAAACGATGTATTCTCTGAGAAAACCCATGACTGTCTTCTGCCTCATCGGTTGTATGATCACACTATTGATCTCAAACCATCATATTTCTCATGGCTATGACTGATCTCCTATTCCTATTCCTGCTCCACCTTCGCCTACTCAGTCCCTACTTGCACACATTTTCTCCCCCACTCCCTCTGACACCTCTTTCTCTCTCACCACCATCAATCCCAAGTATGGCCTAGACAATGATGCAGTAACATGAAACCAATCCTTTGTTGTGTGCATCGGTAACAATTGCCCAGTAATATCTGCTCCTACTTGCCTCCTTCATGTCCCTGTCACCCGCCATCCAGCTTCGCTCCTTACAGAGTGTTTTCAGTGCCTTGGTAGAGGTCATTATCAAGAAGATTGCCCCCACTACATCTGCCCCCATTGCCATCTCTCCGCTCCTGGTCATCCTCAAATCACTTGTCTGTCTATCCAATGCAACTTTTGCAGTCACTGGGGACATAGTGATAGGTTCTGTCCTACCAGAATCTGTAATGTATGCAATCAAGGAGGTCACATTGCTGACAACTGTCTGGTTAACATTCTTTTCCTGGAACAGGCTACCCATATCTTTGGGCCTTCCACTTTGTCTGGATAGGAATCTCCCTAGTGGAGTTTTGATTGAACCAGGAGTTTGATTGTTTGAAGGGGGTAATATTACAGTTTGTTTCCATACCAATGGTGTCTTCTTATTTTCTTTACATCAATGAACTCATCTCTTGTTTGGTATGTTTTCCTATGATTGGATACAATGTCTTCTTCTCTTTGATTCACTTCATGTCTCTCTTATCGAGTTATAACCTCACGCTGTGCAGTAGTCTGCTGCATGTACTTTACTCTCCATTCTTGCTCTGCACAATCTAGTGTACTCTTGAGTCCAAAGCATTCAGCTTTGACCCTGTGACACCAGAAACTCCTTCAACTTGATCCTTAGTTCTCCTCGTTGTAACTCAAGAACAAAGTGTCTCTTCGTGAGTACCTCCCTTGAGACAACTATTTTTCGCTTTGACATCCAAGAGGACATCTCATGTAACAATATGCCCCAGTTTACAAGCAACCTGTGTGTTGACATTTCAGCATGGCCCAGATAGCCCATAGTATGAGGTGCATTGTTCCCAATCAATGGTGATTTTGAGTCCACTTCATTTTGGACAAATTCAATATAATCTCCAATCAGACATCTAATTGTGATCAAGAAGTATCGACAATCTATCAGTCAATTGTCTATTGAAATGCTTACCATCTACCTAAATGCTGTCAATGTATGGCCAAAAAGCAATGATACATATCATCTTGCAAACAGGGCTACAAAATACAATAAGCACAAATAAGCACTAGTTTGCGCTTATCTTCAAAATAAAATATGCATGCATAAGCATGGACAAGCACTGCACACCACAACAAAGCAGGCCATTCAGGGATGAGAAATGCTTACATAAGCAGCTGAGTTTGTATTTCAACCTTGGACCGTGAGCATATGTATTTCTTTAATCATATCTTGACCTTCAACCATTACTTTCCTATTTTGTATATAACCAAACAAATCCAAACACCCCTATCTTTGCACAAACTAGTGCTATTTTATGCCATGGCACCCTCCCCAGTCTTGGACACAAACATTGTACAGGCTAGTCTTATTGTTAAACTTTTTCTGATCTTTCTTATGACACTTTTGTTTCAAATGTCACAGAGTCCAATTATCAGTGTGGAAAAAACAAAGGTTGGTGGTAACCAAGCTTCCCACTGTTGACATCAAAATTTCATGCTGACAATCCATACATCACAGGCAGCCAAAGAATTACTCTCCAAGCACCTAGTGGTCATCAATGCCCTGGTGGACAATATGATGACAGAACAATTGGGGCTGATAGGAGAAAACAAGATTTCACCTGCCCTCAAAGAGGCATTTGAAGTGTTTTTGCCAGCAAGTTGCTTTTTGTCACCTTAAGCAATGTTTGATCATTGATGTTCAAATCCAGGCCATACGACATCAATCAACACGACAAATCATGCGCTCCTTAGGAATCAAGAAGATGCCCAGCTGGTTGGCTGTCAAGTTGGGACAATATCCCAATGTTAGAGATTATGAGGTTGCAACTGAAGCAGAGTGTGAGACATACTGGAATGAGTTGGTACCAGAGGACCTAGACAACAAGAACATGAGTAGAAGCTTCAAAAAGCTTAGTCTGATGAATGCCTCGGTTGAAATCACAGAGAACAATGAGGACAATGAGGAGAACAGTGAGTAGATTATCATAAGCACAAACTGTCGCTAGATTGTGCTGACCCACCAATCATGATAGCATTGAATTCAAGCACCAGACTGCTGTGGAAAAAGTCAGATAACATGCCTTCCAAGGCTATCATGGCTGGAAACCAAGGTTATTCCAGACTCTATCCTTGCATCACAATTCTGGCTCACACAAGTGAAATCTATGACAGAGTTGTGATGCCAGAGAGCAGTGGCAAGCAATGTCTCCAGCAAAGCCTGAAGCAGGACCTTCAGCAGCAAGTATGTTAAGTTTTGTTTTAGTTGTATTGTCCAAAGCTGATAATGTACCTCGCAGCTGTGCACGAAGCCTCTGAAGATAGTGACATCATTTCAAACTGGAGTATTACTCCAGTGAAGAATGATTGTGAGTGATAACCTTGACCTACATATGACATCCATGCTATATGCCTTATGATGACAGCCAACATTGTGCAGTCCTCTTCCAGAAATGAATCCTCAGATGAGGAAGATGAAACCACAGGACATGTCTATCGCAAAAAACAATCATGTGGGTGATTAGAAGACTGTTCAAGAATAATGGCTTAACCAAAAAAAAACACACACACATTTATAGCACACACAATCTCTTACACATACGAAAAATGGCAAATTTTTGTGTTGCATCCCCAAATGCAAAGATCTTCATTCCTTGATATGCCAGGATTGATGCGACCATTGTGGGACTTGTATTGGTCAGCAATGGACATGGGCAATTCCAATATTGCATTTCAAGCAACAGAAGCAACACGAAAAGTGGTCACTGCAAATCCACGAGGCCTCTCCAAGGAACATCTAATTGATGCAATCACATTGTATTCTGGTTTGAAGACACAAACAAACAAGGTAGAAGCTGCACTGCAGTTGGCAGAACTAGAACTGTTCAAGACACGGATCAAAAGAAGTGAGGGCCATAAGTTGTATGGTGGCACTGGATTTGAAGAATTCCAGGAGTGAAACAAGAAGTTGAAGAGGTAAATAGCCATGTAATGTCTTCAACCAAATGGATAATGTTATGTATTGTGTTCAGTACTATTAGTCAGTACTATTAGTCTATCATGTCCAATCAACATAGTATGACATGATGCTCAAATGAGATCATATAGGATTGATTGAGCTTCAACACTATGATCATTGGTGGGCAAATCCCAGCCAACTGCTTATATAAGCCAAAATTACCTTATTTAGATGCCACATTCTAATTGTGAACCATCACCTTGCCTTTTTGGTCAATCAACAAACAAGACCAAACACTAGCACAAACAAGTGCTAGATTACACCATGACCTCACCTGCCACCAGTGGTATACAAGTCAGTGGTGGTTTATTCATAATTAAATCTGATGCATGTGTTGAAAATATGAAGGTCAGTCCCATACACCAAAAAAAGTCGAAACTGACAGAACACATGCATACACACAAGGCTGCAGAGCAAATGCTTTCTAATCATTTGAAAGTTATCACTTTGACAAATAGAATAATGACAGATGATGTTGGACTGGTGAGTCAAGGCAAGGACAATTAGCAGAAATTTCATGACCATTTTCAATGAACTTGGAGGGACGATAAGCCAAAGGAGATTGCATCTACATCATGGAAATGTCACATAAGATTTATGTAGAGCAATGAGAAGGTAGAGGAGGCATAGGTCATGTTCACTGAAATAATTTTGAAGAGCTTTACCATGTTGTAGAGGGAATCAACATCATATGGAGGGCTCTTTCACAGTTCATTGACGATGTCTGGAGCACTCAATGAATTTTTCTTTAAGGAGGTGCTTGTGCTATTGTTTGGAAAACATGATATGAATTTGGGCATGTTACATTTAGTTACTGGTCAGTCAGTGTACTGATTGTACCTCCATGTAGATGTTAGGACATGCTGTGCAAGATTGACCCAATGGCTATGCATGCCAATAAGCAGAGCTGTGGCCTATGGGACATTCTGCATATAAGGGCAAAGGTTCACCCTGTTGTGAAAGCATTTTGTATGGGTTAGAACATTATTAGCTTATATAAGCAGGACTTATTTCAGCCTTGAAGTACTGTAGTTTTTTTCTTGAACTGTTAAAACCACTTGTCCATTGCACCATCCACGGACCACTGTCCACCACACTGTTCACTGTCACGATTACCACATCCCATTCTCACAACTTCCTTCTAACTGTTCCGTTACCTAGAGTGCCTTTAGGGGCAAACTTGTGTCACCTCTTCCCTTTGACAGGCCAGGGCAAGTGTGATTTTTACATTCTTAGTCCTCCCAGCTGTTCTATCATTAGAGAGCCTTCTCGCTCATTCTTTAGAGCTACACTGAAAAATATGATGGCCTTTCCTTGAATGTGAGGGACTATTGGCAAGTAATGTGCTGCATGCTCTGCTCTCTAGCTTGAGGAGGGGATTTGTTATCCCTACCGTCATCTCAAATTGCCTCCTCAAGCTAGATAACATTGGTGGAAATGACAGTGATGGAGACATTCAGGAGGTTGAAGAATGACACACCCAACTTGAAGATGAATTGGCCATTGGACGCAGTGAAACCCAGTTAGTCACACGCTGCTGCAGACCATCTACACATGAAGTATTGAGGATTGTGGAAGTGGTTTGGGGGTGGGCAGAAATGGTATGCAGAAGTGTAGTGGGAGATTTGAAGAGAATGTGTGAAGAAAAGAATAAGTGATAGAAAAGAATAGAGAAAAAATAAGGGGGGTGGGGGGTGTGGGGGGCGAAGCCGCCTGGAAAAAAAGAAAAAGGGGAAAAAGGAAGTGAGGGGGAGAAGGAGAAGGAGAAAAGAGGGAAAAAGGGGGATTAATGAAGTAGTTGATATATTGCAGTTTGTTGAACTGGGAAAGAAAGTGAAAAGTTAAGTACTGCAGGATGTTGTGGTTGGTGAGTATGATTAGTGGAGTAGTTAAGTGATTAAGGAAGGGATAGTTTGTATGATTGGAGGATTTGGGTGAGGAAGTCTGGAGGTGAGAGAAACAGTAATTGCACCCAGAAAAAGAATGTGTTTTGTGTTAGCATGCGTTTTGAGTGCTGTTGAAAACTCCATCTTATTTATACTCACTTGCATTCAGTACACCAGCAACCTGTGAGCACCTCTGTAGTGCCATCTGAGCATACAACCTGACCTTTCAAGTGTGGTCAGAAAGATCATGAGTAAATCCTTTGTATGATCTTGATTCCATAGCCTGACATTCTTTCAAACTCTTGCTCCCATCCACATCTGTTCCTGCCTGGTGACATCATTGAAGCATTCTTGACTACTTCTCCATTTGAACTCACTCGGGGTGGGTATATTCTCTAGGAGTGCTCATGATGCTTCTCCTGACCTCATACTAACACAAGTTCAGGTCACTGAGGTCACCCTTCACTCTCCAGCAACCTCTGATCATCCCACAAAGCATATGGGATTGGTTCAAGCAGATGAAGATGCAACTGAATCAGAGACTGAGCTGATAGTTGTTGATATCAAATGGCCCATAACCTTTATATGTTTTTCTCTGTTCACATAGTATATAGTACTTGAATCAACTTGCTCACTTAATCTATATAGAAAAATACATCCAAACTCTTCACATTTACAAGCCCATATCCTCCACACCAAAAAGTCAATATTAATGTCTTCCACAAAAAAGCATGTCAGAACTATGTAGCACCCTACCTTCTGTTGTCGTGTCTCTTTGCCATCACTATCATGTACATGATTACTCGATCCCTTCATCATCCTCCATCATGCCTCAATGACAAGTAGCATGTGTTTGCGACAAATGCAATGGTTGATTTTTATCAGCAATGCTTGCCTGCACACATCAGACAGCTCAATTACAAGCCAAGACAATAGAAGGACAACAGCGCTTTCAACAGATGGGCCAAAGGATGGTCCTTGCTTCTCCCCAAGCACTGGCCCCGAATCCACAGCCTTTCCTATACCTCTATGTGAGCCCACTCCCTCCATCTTGTTACGATTGCTCTTTTCTTTCTTTACCTCGCTCGCCTGACGACTCACTATCTTCATTGGACTCTCTTCTCACCGTTCTTCTAGAACGCCTTACGCCTAAATGCGGCTTCTATTGTTACACGCCGCGCATGGCCTCCTTCTTCCTCTCCCACGGACGTCATCTTACTTCCTGCGTAACTAGTTACACAGCCCTTTCCCTCTTCTATCGCACAGCCAACCTTACCATTTATATCCGCCTCAGTCTTTCTACTGAGAACACTGCTTGGTCCGTGCGCTGGGTACACACCTATATAAAGCGACAATATCTCTTGTATTTCTCTCTAACTTGAATCTACTCAATTCTCCCTGGACTTCTCTAAGTCGTCGCACTACTTCTGAGTGTGCGCTCCTTGTAAACCCCTTGACCTTGAAACTCCACGACCGCTCATCGCTAGGAGTCGCTGAGGAAGCCCCCAGCATCCTTGTCCCTTGAAGACGCCCTTCAAGGATCCCTCGTCCCTCGTCACCTTTTGAGTCTACATTTGTCTCTACCCGAGCCAAGCATAACACATCTCATCCAACATTCATTTCCCTGACCCCCCAAGGACATCGTCATCACTGGTAGAACAACAAATGCTTCACAATGGATTTCTCACTGGAGAAGATCTAGATATCATGACCTTTGGTGGTGATTTGCCATATCTGGGCACCAGTGTTCGCAGCCCTGAAGCCCTTATTGCAGCTGTTGATCATTTCTCTACATACAACCAGGTGGTATCTAATCCTGCTCGTCCCTTGACCACTTGCGATCTCCATTTACTTTACTGGCACGATCCTGCTGAGCTTGACATGCATTGTCAGGTTGATGAGATTGTCCATGGTGTTTCTCAAGGGCTGCTTCATGATCCTGAAGAACTTGACTATGATCAAGACAAACAGGACCTGGATAAGCATGTTGATAAAGAGGACACAGTGATACTTCAATCAACTCACCGATCGTGGATCAGGACAATCCAAATCACTTCATGGTCAATGAAAACTTTCATACTGATGATGTGGACCTGTCACATGTTCCTCTGCATTCCCTCATCATATATGCAGGGGTCTCCTGGCTCAATTTACCATTTCATTTTTCCCAAGTTGCCTATCAAGCACTTTTGGTGATCTTAGGGTATATAATGTTGGCTCTGCAACCATCCCTCAGCAGCATGTTATCATTCGTTACATTACAATTGAGCCATCATGTTCTTGGAGTCGACAAACCCATCATCACCCTTCCAGTCTGCCCCTCGTGTTTGAACGTCTTCCCCCCTGTAGGATCACTTCACATGCAAGAGACATGCTGCGATGTACCTCTCTTTCTTTCCAATCAAACCAAGTGAGGGAATTCACAAGCTAGGATCCCAGTAATCAAGTATCCTTATCTGCCTCTCTCTATGCAGATATGATCTATACTTAAAATTTCTGGCATTGAAGCCACCCTAGATGCATAGAGGACTAAATTGTGTACTCCATGGTCCACATGGTGAATTACAGATAGGTGTCAACCTTGGAGTTGATTGATGAGATGTTATCTCACTCGAACACTTCTGCCTCTCATTTCTGATAGGTTCTCTTATATTCAGAGTAATATTGCTCGCTCCCACTCATTCTGCCAAACCTTGTTCTCAATTTGTAATCTACCACCTGATTATAGGTAAGATTTGGAAACTGGCCTCATGTTTTATTATTCAACCAATCCCAGATATCATACATCAAACTTAATGTATACCAGCATCCTCAGGTTCCAAGGAACAGAACCCTGACCAAATTTAGGGCTTTTTTCAACCGATTGTTTCAGATTTACTTCGACTATGCAAAAATGGTATCAAGGTTCCAATGGAGTCTTGTCCTGATGGTAAACAACAGATTATTGACTAATACAACCTCGTTCATTAATATTGACATGTCCAGGTCACATCATTCAAGTGATTCTCTTTGCTGTTGTATGTAATAAACCAGCTGCACACAAAATTGGAGGATTTGGTTCACATTTGCTCACTAATTTTTGTAAAGACTGCTGGATATGTCAAGGCAAGAAAGCCACAGTATCTGTGTTTTAGAATGGCAGTGCATCACACTCTTATATAACATACTAGTCCTTTCCCCTTGACAACACTGATACCAGTTTTCAGGACCAGGACCAATGAGCAGCAATGTGATCTTGGGAAGCACTATCGTCAGCTCAATATGCCCACAGCACGCAAAGTCTTCATCAAAGAGCATGCAACAAGATACACACAGCTTTCTCAACCTCCCTATTTTGATCTTGTCCACCAGATTGTTGTTGACCCAATACACAACCCTTTCCTTGGTATATCTCCACATATCTCAATTTGCTATCACTGAGCTGTTGATATGTTGACAGGCCTTGTCAAAACTCATTTTTACAACATTTGGGTTCAAAATAAGATCCTCTGTCCCAATCACGAGCTCATAACCCTTTACAAGATGTTAGCTGATGTACGTTCATTCTCAGGTTCCGTTGTCCTCCATTTTCTAATGTGAAGTTTAGTTTATTGTCCCTGGATCCTGTGGGAAACTTCCAATGGATATAGGGATACCATCTGGGGGATTCTTAACAGCAGTTCAATGTCTTCTTCTTGTGACTGTTTATGGTCCAATTGTTGTAGGTTTGCAGATTCCCAGCTATGGAGCACATGCATGCCCTACCAAACATCAGATGACATACTGTACTTCTCCAGTATTTGACACTCATCCAGAAGCACAAATTGGATCGACAACACGAAGCAACTCACAAAGCAGACTACAAGAAAGTGCTACAGGATGCAAACAAAAAACAAGGCAAGGTTATTGCACCCTGATGACCCCACTAATTTCTTTAAGCTTTGTAGCAGATGCTCACTCGTGAAGATGTTGACAAAGTGGACCAATTAATCTGTGAATACAATCAAGAACTCATCATGGTAAGTCCCTATGGAATGACTCTGATTCTCGACTCATTATACATATATTCAAGCTATATGGCTCAAATATCATCAAGCCAAACCACCACTACTCGACAATGCAGAAAAAGGATCTGGCAGAGAGTGCTCAAGGCTAGAGCAGGAGGCATCAAAAGACTTAACTGTGAAGAGAGAGTTCTGCCCCACCATCCACCTTTTTCTAATCTTGTACCTCACCATTGGTTTAGAGATGCTCCCCCTTGTCCTTTCCTATGTAATCACATCACTTCTCTTTGGCCTAGAGAATCACATAGGCTACCTGCATGTTTCTGTGAAAATTACACTTGCCACTAGTCGTATCATACCTAGTCTATGCAGAGTACCTCGTTTTGAAGTACCTATAAACATACCTTGATCCCACAATCCATTCCCCCATCCTCCTTCTTATGTCTGAGGAAATTGTGTGATCCTTGAGGACGAAACAATGAATTATTGACTAATTAGATCTAGACTGAGTTAATCAACATCAGAAATTAATATTGGATGAAAGGAAGTACTTTCAATCTTACTTCACTTTACTTACCAAATGCAAATTGGGTAAACCCTGTACACCTGATTTGTCTTATCACCACATCTTGAAGACATCTCACCATCTGAAGAAACAAACCTCTTGCATCATCCAGAAATCCACATAAACCAATATCTCAATGCTTTTTGCTACTTGTTCACAGTTGTTCTCTTATTCCTTACCTTTTTCATTTGCCAGGCATTACTAGCAGGCCAATCTACTAACATCAACCTTTACCACAACAACATGACCATTTCTTTTGCTATCACTGATCCCTCCCTAATTAGCTATGTAGTTCCAAAAGACAGTTCCCAAGGACAAGAAGAAGTTGACAACACTTGGAGTAATCATGAGGATTGGAATAACCAAGAAGATTGGAATTATGCCAACAATTGGATCTCCCAAGAAGCCAACTGCAACTCCATATGTCTGAGTGGATTGATGGGGTATTCAATCATGTAAGCATCAACCAAATCAGAGAAATCACAGAATGACTCTTTTGCCCAAAACTTCCATACCCAGTTTAAAAAGGCAAACAGATATCCCTATCATGCAGACACCTCATCCCTGGGTCATGTTATATTTTTCTTTTTCAGTCATGGCCTGATGGATGGACACTGGACAGACATCTAGGGGGAGTATAGACCAGGACTCAAATGGACAGATTATGAAGGTGCGATGAAGGAACATCTGCATACTATTGGTTGTCCAGGAAAGTTATGTTGTACATCCTCCTATGTTTATATCTTAGCTCTCGCTTCCATATTACCCCAGCATATACTGGTCTACATACAGTTCCTCACAGCCAACCTTACTCCACTTTTGATATGACCAATCCTGCTCCTCAATACCTATGCAAAGGCAGGAGATGTCACCAAAGTGGACGTGCTTGTTTAGAGTGAGGGAAGAATTATTGGGACCCTTGTGTTCAGCAGGGGAGCGATTTGTGTGTGTCAACAAGCGGGATTCTTTGAGTAGACTGCATACCTAGTGAAGAGGTGGGGGTGACACAAGGATTATCTGAGGGTCATTGTGGAAGATATCAGTGTTGGAAGTGGAGATGCGAAGGCGACCAAGAAAGTGGAGAAGGAAAAGATAGAGAATGGGTACAGGGCAACAGTTTGTTCTTTGAGAGAAGTGGACTAAGTCAGTGTAAGTTCTTGTCTCCCATTCATTCCTTGGGTGATAATTGATTGACATTGGGTTTGGGTTCCCGAACCCTTAGGCAGAATCAAACCTCGCTCAATAACCTTCCAAACAAAACCACACAATGCTCATTGATTTGTGTACCATTTCCCACCTTCAGAAAGCCCTGTATCCCTAGCACAGAGAACATCCATGCCTTCATATTTGGCTTTACTCTCCCTCTCGAGAGCCCCTGCAGTACCTCCAACATTGATGGGCAGTGACAGAGCCAGGAAGAAAGTGGAGGACAAAGAAGGAGAGGAGGATCTGATGACTGCATTATCTGGTGGATGTAGTGCTCAATCTCTCATGCCCCAAGTACCATCCACAAGCGGTCCAGGGATGCAAACACTATCTAGACAACTATCTCCAACGCTTTTCTTTGCCCATGTCATGAACCACCCCAGGTGTTTCACAACATTCCTCGAGGTGGTGGTGACAGACACTGGATGAACCGGTGGTTTGGAGTCAGGTGCCATGGCTGTTGGTGCAGGTGAGGATGAAGAAGCAGAGAAATGGGACCAGGCTGCAGTATGGAATATATTGCTGGAGCTCTATCTTGACAAGGGCATTGAGGGGGGCCAGCATATCCCATACGAGCACCAGAGCCCTCCTACCACTCCATTTCATCCACCTTCCATGCGATCTCACCCATGCATTGGCCTTTTGCTTGAGCCATCAGTATATACCTTGATAGCCCACACCTTTATCTTCTTGTCCTCCGGTTCCTCACTTTGATGCCTGCACTCCGCACCACATACCAAGCAGACCTTGAGGTTCCCCTGGAACATGTGTATTGAGAACAAGAAGATCAAGTTGCCTCTGTCTGTCATACAGATTCTCAGTTGGAATGAGGTGGCAAGTGTCAGGCTTGTTAAATGTTGGCTGACAAGACAGGTCAAGGAAGGCATGGAGGAGATCACGACCATATGTTTTCTCTTTTTTTCTGTCCCCTTTATTGATGAGAAAATGACACACTCTCACAGGATCAACTATTCATCTCTTCTTACCACTTAGAAATGAGGGCAAAATTAAAGCAAGTCAAGGATCTTAAGGAGACAGAGCATCTGAGAGTATTCCACATCATGTGGTGCTTGCAATATAACAATCAACTTGATCTTCCAAGCATACATTTCATGTGCAATCATGGCTGTCATCAGTGGTGTATCTTGCATATTTTTCTTTTTGTGTGGTTCTGGTGGGATCACTAGATGTAGACATCCCCTTGAGAATGATACCATCCACCCACCTTGTACCCATCAACACAACACAAGAGATCAGGCAGAATAATAAATGGCTGGAGGACCAGCATGATCTGTTCCTTGCCAAGGTCAAGGAGTTTGGTTTCAGAGCTGTTGCAGGTGAATTTGGGAGGGAATGGCTGGTTGTGGGGGGGAATGTGGTGATCTCCGGGTGAATTAGTCCCATGGGAGATGCGAGAGGATCATTGCCTACACTGCTTTCATGCATCTCAGATTATGACATAGGATCTTCCACGATTCCTGGTCCTCCTTTTCACAATGCAATGCTTTAAAAATCAACATGGGGCTTGAATCCAGATATGGACCCAGGGTGAGGCGATTGAAGCCAGCCTTGAGCTGTCGGATGAGATGAGGAACAGGTTTCATGCTTTTATTATCAGCACGACCATTTGAGCTTCCATAGTCTTCACATGCAGTATAATATATCAAGACCAACACCTCGAGCCACAACTCATAGAAAAGTCGTAAAAGCGAAAGGAAACTAAATAAAGAGTAAGAGAAGGAGTGACAAGTGAAAGCTAACATGGCTAGAGAACCAATGTTGAAAAAGGAGAATAACATGCATATGGTGCATACAACAAGATGGTCAACATAAATACACCCCCTCTGCTCATCTTTTTTATAACCCATCTGAGATGATACTCCCAATACTTAAATGCTCTTCTCCCCCCCACCCTCCTGTCCATCCTGTTCAAATGGTGCCCACAAGAGTTGTATCATAGGGTACCCCCCCTCACAGACACAGATGGTAATGCAGGCAAGAATGAACCACTCACACCACCACCACCATCACCCTCCAGGCACATGTCTCAATGGTGCGAGATTAATCATCTCTTGTTGCCCAAGTCCATGTGCGTATCTGGTGTTGGGTCCCCAGCCCAATGCTGACGCCAACAGTGCCCCAGTCACGAATGAAGACCCAGAGTAGTGCACTGCATTTGGTCCAGACGAAACCAGCCGCCCGGGATGCCCACGTCCATGACCCTGGGTGCAATACCCTGCCAATGAAGATGACCCATGTCCTTGTCCATACTTGTATGGCAACCCACCACTTCCAGATGATGCATATGACACAGTGTGTGTCAAGATGGAAGAGGTGCTATTTGAGCCTGGGCACTTGTATAGTAGGCATGTGAGTGTGGGTGGGGCAAGGATAATGAAGAGTTGTCGCAGTATCCACCACTCTTGCTGTTCCAGGTCCATTGGCATTGGCATTCACATTGGGACTTGTGTTCATACTGACATTGGAAGACTCATATTCCCCTTGAAGATGATAAGACCTGCGCAGGTGGTACTGATGAGCATGTTTGAAACCCCTCCCACCTCTTGCCCCCCTCTTTTACCCACTCCTTGCACCACTGGTATCATACCTGCCTCTCCCACCTCCACCACTGGTGCTTTCATAGCCTGTAGCACTTCCACGCCCAAGGAAAATGTTGTGGATTGTACAATGATGTAGTACCTCAGAAACTCCCCAGCTCATAGTCATTGTTGACTTGGTCATACATCCCACCCATGCTCGACAAAGATGACAGATAAGATGACCACAATGGTGACAGCATCAGCAGACCTGTCTTTTATGCTGCCATGTCCAAATTTAATGATTCACCACCCACAGACAAGAGCTGTCCACCTATAGTCTGGGTATGCATCGGGGTATGGTGTTGGGTATGTGGAAGTGCAGTGGTTGCCAAGAGCTTGATCCCATCCAGTGCGGCACTTGCCACACCCAACATCAGATCCAGCATTGAGGACATCAGCCATGCAGGTAAACCCATGAACACAATTGCCCACCCTGGATTGTTATTCACTGAAATGGATGTATGTTCTGACATAGCATCACTGCTCACCACTGAGGCGGACCCAGGGACGAGGCATAGCAGACCTGTCAACATACAGTGGCTCAAACAACTCTCCCAATATTTGCATGTTTTTCACTAAAGTCAATAACCCCTAACTGCATCTAATCTGGGCCCTAGCATATGAGTGTATGGGATGAAGTGCTTACTCCTGGCCTTCTATAGGTGCAAGGATCAAGGGATTCGGTTAGAACTTGATGAAATGGCAGCCATAGCAAAATGACAACTCATTGGGACAGTTGTTTGACTTTGAAAGAAACCCCTTCTCTCTGTTTCTCATAGAAAGAGGAGGTTTGCCTTTGCTCTCAAGTACCAGCATTGGACTGTGGAAGCCTGGAGGTCAGATGGACAGGAGTATGTGTGGAAAAGGAAGAGGGAGGGACTAACTTCCAGAGAGGTCCAAGGTACAGTTAAGTTTGGAGCAGGATCACTCATGGTATGGGGCTGTATAGGGTGGAATGGTGTGGGGGTTTTGAGTGAGGTGGAGGGGAGGATGGATGCTGAACAGTATGTGGCCATTTTAGAGGGAGGATTGTTGTAGAGCATGGAGGATTCTGGAATTCCTGCAGATGAAGTCATTTTTCAGCAGGATAATGATCCCAAGCATACCTCCAGATGAGCCAAGATCTGGTTTGAGGAGCAGGATATCAAGCTTCTGGATTGGCCTGCTCAATCTCCAGACCTTAACCCCATTGAACACACTTGGAGTCATCTCAAAAAATGTCTTTCAGGATATGAGAGGGCTCCCACAGGGGTTCATCAATTATGGGATAGAGTGGTGGTATAGTGGGGAAGGATTTTTGTGGAGGAGTGTCAGAAATGAATAGAAAGCATGCCTAGAAGGATTCAAGCAGTTATTAAGGCCAAGGGAGGTCATACCAAGTACTAAATATCCTTTCTTGGACAAAGTCAAACAACTGTCCAAATGAGTTGTCATTTTGCTATGGCTGCCATTTCATCAAATCCTAACCGCATCCCTTGATCATTGCACCTATAGAAAGCCAGGAGTATGCACGTCATCTTATACACTCATATGTTAGGGCCCAGGTTAGATGTGATTAGGGGTTATTGACTTTAGTGAAAAACAACGATAAGGGAGGGTGTGGTTGTTGCATATGTGGATCATCATCAGTCTGCTTTTGATCGAGTTTTCAGGTCTTGCCATTGTCCAGTGGACCACCAACAGAGAGTGGGGCAAGGGCTGCAATGGGGCATTTGTGAACACAAATGTCTTTGTGGATACAGATTTTAATGCCTTGGTCAGTGGGGGTTGATTCTGGAAAAAATATGGTTGGAGGTGCCATCGGAGACAAAATAAAGTGATGATCCAAAAGCCAATATAAATGAACCCACAAAATGAGGGCAAAGGCAGGAGAGATCAGATAAGACAAAGTTGTCATGAAGAGACAATAAACCATCCATGCTAGGAAACTTATTTGCAGTGTAGACATAAAACAAACCCAAATAAATTGACTTGCACTGGTGAACAGTGTTGCTATGGGGGTGGATGAAAAATTGGCAAGCACAAAGGAAAGGACATACCCGATGACTTCAAAGAGACTGAATTTTAGACAGTAGCTGCCTTCGGTGCACATGCTAAGAACTGGAAATACAAAAAAACTGGCGTCTTTGTTGCAATTCTTGGTATCTTTGAGATGGTATAGGGAGTAGACGACTGAGCCAGTAGTACATTGTGTGTTACCATCCTGTATGCAGGATGAAAAAGAGCAAGTGGATATGTGAGATACAGACCTTGAGCCAATCTGTGTCATCATGAGGTTTAGCAAGGCAGGCAAACACGAAATAGTGGGGGTTCTGGAGGAAGCTGTGTGCATAGTTTGGATCAACATCTGCAGTGTCTGGATTTGCAGAGGGTGGCTGGCAGAATTGTGGGTTGATGACATGGACCTGAATGATGGGAGAAGGGACAATGGGACAACGGTCAGCTGGCAGCATGGGTGAGAGGGGCGAAGGTGGGGAGGAAGAGAAGGCATACCACCAACACCACATATGTGGGCCTGCTTTGGCTCCTGTCTGATAGTGAGTTTGTATTCTCTGTGGTGGTTGAGCATGAGTATTGGAGATATGTTCAGATATGAGAGAAATGATGTGAGTGAGTTGTGTAGTTATGTTGGCACTGTGCTCAGTGCTGGCAGTCTCCCAATAAGGTAAGTCACACACTTGATTTGACTCTTATGACCTCATCCTCGTGTACCACGGCTCCATATACAACATGTACAACATATCCAACTCGCTGGCTTCGGCTTCGGCATGTCCGCGTGACCTGGTAGGTTTCTCATACTGCTGACTCTTCTAGGATTCAGAGTCATCCATGACCAATATGGTGCATCTGGAAAAAAACAAATGGGCCTGTAGTAATCCTGGTCAGGCTATACTGTTAGATTGATGTACAGTGTACTCCCTCCTAACACATAGGGGGTATAACACATACTCCCTTATAACACATAGATTTTTCCATATCCCAGTTTGGTTTGCAGGGATTTGACATTAATAACCCATACCACATAGTACATAGCCATTTCCCCCGGACAAAACCCATAACTTCAATGACGAAGCAATAAATAGATCTAAATTTGGAATGGATGTTGCGAAACAAGTCATCAATTACATGAACCATCAACTCCCACCATCATGAAACCCATTGACGTGCTGAAAAAGGGATTAACACAGCTTCGAAATCTCACACGAGACCGGAGGACCAAGCTTGAGGCTGACCTAAAGGCTGGTCGGCCAATATTGGAGGCAGATGAAGACTGGTTGGATAATGCAGGAAATTTGGTGGATGAAGAACAGGTGGTGGAGATGTTAGACCATGCTTCAGATTATGAACGAGAACTGGAGAGATTGGATGAAAAGGGAAAATCCATTGTCCGGAAATTGAAGGATCTTGCTGGCAATGGAGAAAAGACTCTTGAGTCATTGAAGAACTTGAAGTGAAAGCGTAGTGCTCTTTATTTTATTTATGCTTTATTTCTGCTGAATTTGATTTGTCCAGGCCCCGTGCAGTCCGTGGATGCAACCAATCCAGGACAGCAGAAACCCCCACCACCCCCAGTGTTTGAAAAGAAGGAGAATGCAATACTCGCACAAAGAATTGAGATTCTCGATTGGTATCATGCCAATGGTCGAAACCAGTCAAAAACTGCGAAACATTTTGATCTCATTTATCCTAATCTTCGACTCAAACAGCCAAGGATATCCACTTGGGTGAAGCAGGAAGCTGCATGGCGTGCGGAGCATGAACGGAGCACAGCATTGGGGCATGCTGCCAAATGAATCTGCCAAACACAGCATCCTGAGGTCACCGAGATGCTTGACCTTTGGGTATGAAAGGCCACAGCAGATGGGGTTCTTCTCACTGGGGAAATTATCCGCCAAAAGTGTCAGAAATTTGCTGACCTTACGGGGGTACCTGACGATGAGCGACTAAAGCTGAGTGAAGGCTGGTTAAGTCAGTACAAAGTGAGGACTGGATTAAAGGAGATAAAGCATCATGGAGAAGCTGGTTCCGTGGCTCTTGCAAAGGTTGAGGATGATCGGCTTCATATTCAAGCCATCATCAAGAAGGGTGGATACGAGCATCGTGACATCTTCAATACGGATGAAACACCGTCATTCTATGCATGCATGTCTCTCAAAACTTTGATAAGCTCAAACCGTGACTTGGATTTGAACAGTTTGCCACCCGATCGTGGCCTATGTAACAAACAACAGTCTGGTGTCAAAGGAAACAAAGCTCAAAGAAACTCACTCCACTCATTATTGGAAAAGCATGCAAACCCTGTGCATTCCAAAACAAAACTGGTGCACAGCACAGGTTCTACTATCGGAACAACGCAAAAGCATGGATGACATCCCCTATCTATCAAGAATGGCTGCTGGACTGGGATCGGGAGCTCAGGGACGAGGGGAGGAAAATTCTCTTACTCCAGGACAACTTCGCCGGTCATGTTGTTTCTGACACTCTCACCAACATCCATGTCGAGAACTTCAAGCCTAATCTCACCTCGCACATACAACCTAATGACCAGGGGATTATTCGGTGTTTTAAAGCCCACTATCGTGCAAGATTCTTTGACCGCTCAGTTGATTTGTATGATGCAGGTACTACTCCCTCTGAGATCTATAAGATCGATCAGCTTGAGGCAATGATCATGACCAAGCAGGCCTGGAGCGAGGTGGACACCACGACCATTCGCAAATGCTGGGACAAGGCCGGAATCTTGCCAGACGTCAACTCGGACTCACAGTCAGACCCGTTGTCGCCATTGGTTCCCGTCTCATCCCTGCTGTGTCCAAGTCATGTTCCTGCTCAAGCCAGTGAATCTGCATCTATGGCTGAGTCCTCGGATGGTCTCTGTTCTATTATACATGCTGAAACACTCATTCAACATGCTCTTGATGACCTTGAGGAGAGAGGTGTCCTTCAGAGGTCAAACCAAATGGATCTCAATGAAATTCTTAATCCGGCAGTTGAATCTGACCACAACATCTTCGATGCAACAGATGAAGACATCTATTGTGCAGTAATGGATGCGAAGGAGGTGCGGGAAAGGTCCAGGGATTCAAGTGACAATCCTGACACAGTGGTGGTCAAACAAGTCACAACGCGAAAAGAAGCTCTCCAAGGTGCTATGGCGATACTCAACTACTTGGGGACTTGGGATGACCCATTTGCACGTCAGGTGGAAGTCATCATGGGATCATTTGGACGCAAGACACGAGCGCTCAAGATGCAAGGCATGAGAGACGACAAGATCACTACCTATTTCTCACATAAATAACTTAAAAATGTCATTCGATAGAGTACACATTTACTTTAATATTTTTCCTGTCCGTAGTCATCTCTCGAGCACCCCATACTCCCTAATACCCCATACCATTTGCCCTTTCCCAACAGGTATGCGTTAGGAGGGAGTACACTGTATTGTGCTATTGTTGTTGGCGCCAAAAGTGCACTACAATACAATGAGTCTTGCGGCATGATACAACCCTACTTTACGCTATGAAGATCCAGAGTCCCTTTCCATTGAACACATTTCAGGAACACTCGCCACCCATTTCAACAGATTGGGCTGAATACGAGGCGACGGGTGAAGTAACCTGCACTTGGAGTTCACGTGAGTGCACTTCGGGAACATTTGTATGCTAATATTTCACTTTTTTCCACCACTGCTGCACCACAGGTCTCTTCCTTCCAGTACTTCTAGATCGCTACTACTTAGTAGAGTCTATGCTCATTCCAAGTTAGGTGTACCAGGATCAGATGATTGATGTCTCTGTTATGACTCCCCAGTCTTGTGTTCCATAGGACACCACACATTGTGTCCATTCACCCCCAAAAGTGAACACACAGGTTCTTGCGACTAGTCTTCATTGTCCACTCATGCTCGTACATCCTTTGCCATCCAATTTGATCATCTTTACTGTGCCATTTGTCTATCCTTCCTACCTATCTATCATTGAAGCTACAGCAATGGCTAGTAGTGCCAACCATGACAAGAGGAATGGCACAGGCTCAAATGCTGACTACAATGACTTGCTGCCATCCGGCTGGGTGATCAAGTATCCAAGAAATGATGGTGGCATTTACTTTTATAGCATCCACACCTAAGAGTCTACTCAGTCTCGTCCTACTGCATTCTCCAGCTGTGAAAAGTGCCCAGAATGCTCTGATCCACCAGGAAGGGCATATCTCTGATCCCATGTGTATGTAGTCCAGAAACTGGTGACATGTCTTACAAGAATCACCACTATCGCCCTGGAGAGTCCACTCACTGGGAAAAGCATCCTTCTCAGTCCACTCAGCACATCCATTCCTACATGCCAGATTTGTACTCTCCCAACCACAGCTATAGTTGACCTTTGTCTCTGTCCCCCCGTGCAAGAGATAGGGATCCCATTCCGCCATCATTGTCTTCCCTCTCCTAATGGCTCCTATGGTGATTGTGATGGTGTGCACAGTTCTAATTTGTCTGCCTCCTTCCCTCCCCCCACCTCTCATACTCAGTGTGTTTGCTCCTCCTGAGGTGAAGAATGAAGCTTTTCACAAACATCTCATGAAGCCTTGGGAGTCAAGCTGCACCATACAATATCTTGTTCCTTTTTGTTCAACTTCTTCGCATGGACACACAAACACTCATCATGGATCCATCTCTTCTCCCCTTCTTCGCTTTGTAACCCCCTTTCCTTGCATCTTTGTTCTTTAGGGCCACCTTCTATACTTGTGGCTCTCAGGAATTTGCAAATACTACCCCACTCTCCATGATCCAGCCATCTCAACCAGTTTCAGAAGTGCACCCAGCTGAGAGAAGGAGCCATTTCTTGCATGCTAATGCTCCCATTCAGCACAGTCACATCGGAAATCCGACACCTGTTGTCATCTTGCTAGGCAAAGATAACTTAGAACTTGTAATGGTTTCCCAGACAATGTATCTTCGCCTCCACAGATGGTAGACTATAAGCTATGGAAACTAGTTCTCCTAGACGACACAACAACCAATATGCTGAGTCAGTGAGTAACTTAGTTTAACCAGTAACGTGGATGTTCGTCAATCTTCAACAATAGTTGAGGGGAACTGATAGAATACAAAAGCCTAAGTCTCTTGTAGGCGTCTGGTGTAGATAGGGCTACACTCAATGAAAGCATGCAGAAAGGCTCTAGTCAGCATTGGGTGGCTGCTAGTAGCTAGAGGTTGGGAGGAGTTCACACGATTTCACTTAGTCACACAGAATAGATTATGGTAACTTAATTCTTATTGCACCCTAAGGAGATGGCAAATCAGGTGGGAATTAGTGCAAATACCACCAACTCGTAGGGTGGGTATTGGCTAGAGACTGGATTCTTCTATCTCTTATGCCCTGGGCTGGATAGTTAGCACTTAGACTAGTAGTATCCGCACTACTGAGATCTGGCTCTAGTAGAGGGTCTCACAAGTCCTATGTTAGGAGTCAGCTGTCACTTAAGCCTCTCTTGGGCTTCCTGTGACCTGGCACTCTCTTATGGTGCTTACTGCTTCTTGTTAGAAGCTGGTCGTCTCTAATCCAGAATACTGGATTTCATACCCAAGGCTGGGAGATCTCCTCCCAGATTGATAGATCAATTCCTGGTTGGATTGATTGATGCCTCTTGGGGCCTGATTGGCTCTCCTTACATAGATGATACAAGGGGCTGTGCTGCCAGGGGCTGTGCTGCCAGGGGCAGCTGACTAATGCTGAGAGATTGCTGACAAACGCCAAGAGAAATCATACAAATGCCGAGCCAAATGACCAGTTTGGTTGGTAATCATGGGCTCAGCAGGCACCGGCTGTGCTCTGCTGACTGATACAGATTCAGCCAGGTCACATGACCGATTCTCTCTCTGGCACTTGACTAGAGTCTGAGTATATACAGAGATACAAGGGAAATAGTCCAATCATGTACGTAGTATACTCACTCAACACAAATGAGGTGGGAGAAATCATTTAATTTCTCAACACCCTGTAGGTGGAAAAATAAGAAAATATAGGGGAAGGTGGTCCATACTAAGGGCTATCTAGCCCTCAATTTTCTAAGCCTTTGAAATCTCAAAACTCGGATCAATTGTCTGTATGGTAGATATCGGTATGTGGCAAGCCCCCATAGATGATGTCTTTCATAGTGTTTGTTATGTTGATGACATTCCAAACTTGCAGTCATTGTTAGACATGTGTGGGAATGATGACACTCCCATCTTAGATGCACAACATATGTCTTTGAGCCATCTCATACAACACCCATCCATGTGTTGACATTGACTTGCCTATATGCAGCCTTGCTTCTTTCATCATATTTCCCACTTCTATATATATCCAGGGTCAGGATCAAGGAAAAGAGCACCTTTACCTCTACAGGGAGAAGCTTTCCACCTGGGAACAAGACCGGCTATTGAATGTAAGTACTCAGTGGTTGGGAAACCAGCTGAGGTACATACCTATTGAATGTAAATACTGTATGTAGTCAGTACTAGTATAGGTAAGTAAATGATTAATGTGCTCACCTCAGTGGTTGGGAAACCAGCTGAGGTATCTAGCTACGAAACAAAGGTTCAAATAACTATGTGATTATGTAATGATGTGGCTGTATGACCACACTCAAGTTTATTTACTCCAACACTGGCTCCTGCCCAATGTGGTGGCAGTCAGCTGCAACATTGCTATTGATCTCTATGTACCTCTGTCCAGTGCTCATGTTGTCCCTTGTGGTCGTCATTCGTCATGCTGTTCATACACCTCTTAGTGGACACCACCCAATTCCTGCAATATCTAATCACTTCTGCTTGACACATGTTCATTTGTCTTCACAGTGTCTCATTTCTTGCATATCCATTCACCTTTTTTTCATCCCTTGGCATCATATCTGTTCATGGCCATGTGCACCACCTTGTGACCATTCTAATTTGGCTCATCATGGGTTTCTTTATTCTTATAGTTCTTCATGACATGGCATTCAATGAGGTGTACCTTTCAACAAACCTGAATAATCATTCTGATGTCATGTGCATGAAAGTTATTTGGTCCAATGTGTGCATGCATGCTTATATGGTTCCAATTCGACATCATACGAAGACCATTCACCTTGTCAGCACAGTGCTGAAACATATTAAACACTGTGAATAAGAAAAAAAGATGCTCCTGAAAACACCAATCTCACATATTCAAATTATGCCTCACTTGCCATTGCATAGATAGCTGTGTTCACCTCCATCCATGCTTGCATCCGCCAACCCCAAAAGGATATAAAGTGGGAAACTAAGACAGTAACAACAATGGGTTGTAAAACTCATTCGCTAGTTGTGCACCATGTGGAAGAGCAATGTAACTGCCACCCTTTGTTCTAAGATGGTGCAAGCCACAATCTTCTGGTCATTTAGTGAACTGTTCTGGTCAAGGTCGGACATGATGACACTTTGAAACACTGAATCCTCATTCGCACGCCACGGTTTGAAAGAGGAAGTCCAACCAGAATTGTTTGGCATATCATATCGAGACATCAAAGCCTCAGCTGACTGTGTCTCACCGACAAGCTCGACATGCACAGGCAATAGTTGCTCATTGTCCAGGGTGTTCAACATGTTGTGATTTACACTAAGGTCATGGTACAATGGGTTATTTGCTTTAAGCCACAACAAAGCTTTTCGGACATGCTCTCAGTGCACTATTAATGGTGTTGCATGTGCTCACAAATACGCTTGCGAAGGTGCTGTTGATCCGATGAAAAGAACACAAATCTGTGTGGATATGTCATCAAGGGAAGGAGGTAGAACTGACAACAGCTGCTTGAGAGCCTGAGGAAATATCATGATATGTCCTTTTAGACCTCGCTGAGCATTGGGGAGTCCACTACTGTTGCCTTGCTGTGTCAGCAATGTGGTGCCAAGGATGACAATACCAGCATGATATAATTATGTAACACTTTAAAGGTGCTTTAGCGTCACTACTTATTGATGGTTCAGGCAAACTCCCATGGACAAGCGACCCTCAAAGCATGGAGCTGACCTATGCTCCATTGTGATAGGCTCCGGGTGCTAGTCCAAAGTGCCGCCTCTTGTGGGATTGCACCAGCTATGCCATGTGGCGTCCAAAGCCTTCCTTGGACCCCACCAATGATGTGATCATCCCCAGTGTACCGGGGAAGCCTGGCATGGTGGGTTGGGTCCTCAGCACTTGTGGGCAGTGGCAGGAGTCCTTGTAGGTCATAGCTATTCCTTCTGTGCATAGTTAGTCATCATCACGCATCGTCCTTGCCTCCTTTCATCTGCATCGTGACGATGGGCCCAGAGAGTGGGGGCAGCCTGTCCCAGTGTTCCTGGTCCAGCTGGTGACAAGAGTGAGATTCGTTGCTATCCAGCTGCCTCTTTTGTCTTTTTTTTTCGGTCTTGTCATTCTCTCATCAAGGCCTGTTGGGTCTGTCTCGCCGTCTCTCGTCCAGGCTGTGTTGGGTCTATCTCGTCGATTCTCGTCTCTCTGACAGCCCTTGTTGGGTCTCAGGCTGTGTTGGGTCTGTCTCGTTTCTCATCCAGGCTATTGGGTCTGTCACCATGTTTCATCTCTCTGACAACGCTCGTTGGATCTCACTGTTGTCTCTAGGTCTGTTGGGTCTGTCTCACTGTTTCTCATCTCTTTGACAACCTTCGTTGGGTCTTGTCATCGCCTCGTTTCACTTCACATTGTGTCTTGTCATTTCTCATCACTCTGACAGGTCCACTATCCCTCATCTAGGCCTTGTTGGTATTGAATAGTAAGTACTCAGTGGTTGGGAAACCAGCTATATTCCTACCTATTGAATAGTAAGTACTATAGGTAGTCAGCTAGTGTAGGTAAATGTAAATGATTACTGTACTCACCTTAGTGGTTGGGAAACCAGCTGAGGTGTAAACTAACTACAACGCATGAAAATAGTATGTGCTTACATAATGTGGTGGCTATACGACCACACTCGCGTTTGGCTACTCCAACACTCCCCCTCAAACAAAAGTGTGGTACGGTAGTGGAAATAAAAGGAAGGTAATCAAAGAAAGAAATACCTATGTGAATGTTCCATTAAATGAATGATAATTGAGTCCGTGCAGTATCATGCACAGAGCCCGTGTGGTGTAGTGTCTGAGTGGTGCATGCACGGTGTCCATATATGCTAAGTCGCGAGTCAGGTAACGGTCGTGCTGCCTGAGTGCGTGTGGCCTGTCTTCAATCGACTCCAGCAGCCTTGTCTTCGCATATCGCGCCTTGGGATCGCTCTACCACCATCTCTGGTCCATATATGTACAGCATGTATGATGTGTCCGATCCGCCCGATCTGGCCTTGACGCGCCTGTGTGACCTAGTAGGTCTCCTGGAGTTACTGACTCTTGTAGGTCGCGATTTGAGTCGTCCGCGACGATGCGGTGGATTCAGGTGGTCTGTAGGTAGTCTGTGGTCATTGGTGGGTGCTGTGGATGGCCTAGGTACGTCCATCGTCGTGCATGTGCACCGTCTGGACTGACCTGTCTTGCATGGGGCCTTCTTGGTAGGTGCTGGGGCCGTCCGGTGTAGAGACTGGTATGTCTCTGTAGGCATATCCTCTATTTCCCCCACATTTCAGAATCCCCTTTCACTCTAAATATCCTACCCAATGCATCCTTGTCAAGTCCGAGCCCAGCCGTCTTAGTCCAAAGGTACTCTGGTACTCCGGAGCGTCGGTTGTCTCGGTCTTCTATATCAGAACTATCCGTTAGTCCTTATCTTATCATCGTCCAGTCTACTACTTCTCGGTCCCGTCGTCCTTCCTTGCCACGTGCCTTCCATGGACTTCGGCGACCTCATTATTATTCCTCCTTACCTCTTTTAATTCCGGATCGATCACATGTGACGGCCGCTATATAAAAATGCTCCATTCTGCCTAGACAGATGGTGGCACCTGTCTGTTCATTTCCAATAGTGTATTTTCATTACCCCTTTGGGTTTCATGTCACGGCTAGTAGTTCTGGTCGTAGTTAGAGTCTGAGAATGCTCGGACTATAATATCCATGTACGGATCGAAAATACCAGCTCCCTTTTGGCTCACAACGACCATCACTGTCACCGTCTTCAACACCGAACGCAGTAAACCGTCTACTGTGTATTTACCGTCTCTCTCTTTCATTCCATAGGACCGAAACCGCTCAGACTATCGGATTAATGCTCGGACTACCGCTCGCATTCCGCTCAGACTTGTTCTTAACGC
The DNA here is from genome assembly GCA_038092515.1 of Boletus subparvulus. NCBI lineage: Eukaryota > Fungi > Basidiomycota > Agaricomycetes > Boletales > Boletaceae > Boletus > Boletus subparvulus. The sequence goes on along the minus strand of JBBPQL010000209.1, from coordinate 13,571 downwards.
TGAGTACCATCGATCGGACCTCTCCCGGACTTCTCCCTTTCCTTCCGAGTCTCTTTTGGGACGAACCAATCGTACCCACTAACTATTTCTATACTTGCTACAGTTTGTTGGTAGGTTTATACTCTTAGGAAACCATCACAGCCAGGCAAGGATCTTTAAACCGGCACGACCATTTCGCCGCCTGGGTCGTGTAGCGCATTTCGAGCCCTTCTAGATGAGTCTGCTCGGATTCTTCCCTCTGAGCGTTCGTGCTCCCGTTCTGACACCTTCCGCAGCTTCATCGGCCGCTTCCAGATGTCCTCAACGGTCTCTGACGCTGCCGATGTGTCCGCATTGTCTCCCGGGTCATTTGGATTGACTTGGGTCCTCCCAGGTGGGTTTTTCTCCTTCCCTGGCTTCGAGTGTTCGTGCGTGCATTCTGATATGCTGCGCAGCTTCATCGGCTTCTTCCCGACGCCCTCGATCGTCCATGACACTGGCGACATGTCCGCGTTGTCTCCCAGATCGTCTGGCTCGACTTGGGGTCCATATGGTGAGTGCTCTCGACCTTTCTGCTCCAAGGGCTCATCGACACATTCTGACGTGTTCTCCAGGTTCTTCGGCCACTTCTCATCGTCCTTGATATGACTGAATACTCCCATCGTGTCCGTGTCATTGCTGGTAAGTCCAATGTCATCACTAGGATATGGTATCCTCTCCCCCTCGAGCTTAACACTCAGGGTTTCGTTTGGCGGTCTCGCGGTCTCGTCTGGGCTGGTGGATGGTGGATGAAGGTCGGGTGGTGCTCCAGGTACGTCATTGTCTGTGGTGGGTTGCTGATTGTTTTCTTCAACTCTCGTTGCTGATTGTATGTGCGTGCTCGCACACCATCTCTCCCCCTCCATTGATGTTTCTCGACACGTCTCAACACTCTCCACCTTGGCCTGCATGTCCTGGTGCATTTCCTCTGTGCTGCCATCGCCCACTGCATCCGCGTCTTCGTGCATGGCGCTTCCATTTCACTCGGCATCGGTCTTGCCACCTGGCTTGAACTCAACGTCTGCTGGAACTTGCGCCTCATCAGGAGCTCTGTCTGGCCTCTGCGGTCGATGTTCTTCGTCGATGTTCTTACCCAGACCATCCTCGACCTCTCTCGATGTTCTTACCCAGAGCATCCTCGACCTCTCTCAATGTTCTTACCCAGACCATCCTCGACCTCTCTCGATGTTCTTGATGCCCTCGACTCGACCCTTGCCCGGCTCCCTTGCCCCTTTGTGCCCTCAGGCATGTCAGGTGGCTCTGTGGGTGCGTCTGGATGATGCTTGTCGTCGCCCATCACATCTGCAGGGTCTTCTGATGGTCTAGTTGGGTCCGTCGTCTCGGCATCTGGGTGGTTGTGCAATGCGCTCCGTGTGCTTGTGCTGGTCTTCGTTGGTTGGCCTTGGTCCTGAGTGGCCTTGGCCTGGTCCGAGTCATTGTGGGGTGCAGCTGTGTCCATGGATGCGCTTGCTGTGGCTGTGGCAGCAGTCTCGTCCATGGACATATCCACTCTGTTTGCTGGGGTGTCGATGCACTCGTGTGGTCGACGTCCATCGTCGTCATCACCTGCTGCACTATTGCCCTTTCTGCATGATTCATTTCTGTGTGGTGTCCGTGCTGGCGGCATGGTGTTTGACTCGACTGGTGGTGGTGATGGTGGTTTAACGAGGTCGAGTTTGACCATCAGGTAGTCTTGTGGGCTGCTCGCCAGGGTCGCGAAGCTTATGCCGTCAGTCCAATGGTGATCCCTGGTCTCTGTGCCCGGTCCCGTGGCTGTGGCTACCTCTTCATCAACTTTCCCGTGCAGTGTTTCACCCAACTTCTTGCCCACTCTCCCTTCGACTTGTTCTGGGTGCCTTATGGCATGTTCCCATGTCCCGTGGCTGTGTGAGTGACCTGTTTGGTGGCCCGACTGATTCCTGACTTCCTTCAGCTGGCGGGGCTTGCATCACCACATCCCATTCTCACTCCCTTCGTCTTGTGCACCTCAGAGTTCTGGTCTCATACTCTGGTCCCCTCCTGGACTATCCTCTGCACTTTAGCCTTCAGCCCTGGACTTCCTGCTGACTCTCCCTTTACCTTAAAAATTTAGCCAACAAAATGAATCTAAGCGACTTCGTGCCTGGAGTGTATATCCACTCAACTCCATGACGACAGATCAGGGAGTTGTACCTCACCTCCCATTTTTCTTCTTCTCTCTCTCCTCTCACTCCAAGTCTGGAGTCTTCGTCATCTTCATCCTCACCATCACCCTCATCATCTGATTCTACTTCTTAATCGCTCTCCTACCTTCTTGACCCCTCTGGTCTATCATTTTGGACAAACCAGGACTCACAAGAAAAACCCTTCAGCCCTAGCTCAACTTCCACCGTCTGCTGCCCTCCATCTCAGACTAATGTCCACACCATCAAATAATAATATTCCTCCTCCTTCTGCACAACCTACTAACACTTAAAATCTTCCTGTCCAAAATCATCTTATGGCTAACCTAGCCCCTCAGATGCCGCTCCATAGTACCCAGAATGCTCCGAAGTTTGATGGAAAGATCCTGGCCTTATTGCTGTGCTTCCTCGAGGATGTCAACATACTTGGCACAGCAGCCGGTATCATGGACTTAGAAAAGATCCGTGCCACTATCAGGTATGCTGACCTCGAAGAGGCAGAGGGTTGGGAGCTTCTAGATGAGGTTACTGCTAATCCACTGGACTGGGTGAACTTCGCTCGGGCAGTCAAGAAGTTGTACCCTGGTTGTGAAGGTGCCAACCGATACTGTTGGACCGATATCCAATATTTGGTCCAGGAGTTTCAGGCCAAACCGATGCACACCTTAGAAGACCTCAGTGAATATCAGTGCAAATTTCTGAAGATCACCCGGATCCTTATCAATGGCCATAAACTCTTGGACTTAGACCGAGACACATTGTTCCTATCCAGTCTGCTAGCTGACCTTGAGACTCAAGTCTGCCAACGCCTGCTCATCACCAAATCAACTCATCATCCTTCTGACCCATATCCAATCGCCGACATCGTTGAAGCTACTCAATTCCTCCTTACCGGTTCTGCCCTCTGTCCTCTTATAGCTGCACCAGCTGCCGGCACGCCTTCTGCCCAGCCATACTACCTGGCTTGGGCAGCACTGGTTCCCACCCGAGTTGTTCCGCAAACTGCTACACTAACTGCTGCTTCGGCCGTCAAGCAAGAGCAGATTAACCTCCAATGTACTGCCCATTGGGACTGCACATTCTGCACTGATCCCTCCCATTTTATGGGGAGCTCCCCCCTTGTAGAAGGCTACATCCAGGCTGGGAAGGCCAACTGAGGTACCGACGGTCATCTGTACCTTCTGGACAGCCGGTGCATTCTGTGCATTCAGGGCACTCGTTGCCTCTGTGAATGCTTAGACCGACTACCTGCCTTGGCGCCAGTCCCCTCTTCCTCTGTTGTCACTTCTGGCATATTCTTGGTCACCAACTCAACTACCAACACAATTTTAGACATTGAACCTTCGGTCTTCATGGCTCCTGTTGATCAGGACTTGGATGAAGAGTCAGACCCTGCTTTTGCTGATCCTGATTTTCAGGCATACATCACCAATGCTTGGGCCGCTTTCCAGGCAGATAGGAAGGACAAAGGGAAGCGAGTCCAATTTGACGGCATTGAGATGCCAGCTTGAAAGACCAGTTGCCCAGGTCCTCGGGCTGTGTCAGTGGCTGAGGAAGTGGTCTCGCCAGTGATCAAGGCCATGCAGTCTAAGTCGGCAACTCCTCCAAAAGTCCCCACTCCAGTAGCAAACAGACCTCCCTCTTCAACGTCATCATCTACCTCTAATCAGTTCTAAACTGATTCCGCTAACACCTCCTCCTTCAACCCCCCAAGGACAATTTAGATATTTATTCCCTCTCAAAGACGAGACCGCTCCGAAGTGCCTCTTAGATTGAGTTCTTGCAACCACCATACCGGTTCTGGTTCAAGAGCTCAGTACAGGGGCTCCCGAAGTTCGCAAGCAACTCAAGGACTGTATCTATGGCAAAGTGTATCCCTGTCTCCACTAACACTGTTCAGGTCAGTGAGCTCACCGGACATGACCCCAGTGAGGTAGACTGAGCCTTCAGTGACTGCGTGCACCGAAGTGACGACGGACTAATCGTGGCGCACCACTCAGTGCTGCTTTGGTCTCTTGAAGCCAATGACACAGGCTCTGAGATAGTCGCCATGCCCAAGTGGGTGTGGGAAGACCTTGGTCTACCAGTTTGGTCTGACCATGTAATAACAATGTCTAATGCCAACACCAGTACTGAGTCTACCCTCAGCATTGTTGACAATCTCGCCTGGACTTCAGTGCCAGTGGATTTGCTTACAGGTGCAGGTAGTCCCAAGAGCAAATTTTGACTTGTTACTTGGACGACCCTTCCATTGTTTACTCAGCGCTTCTACTGAAGACTCTCCAGATGGCTCTCAGACAATCACGCTTTGTGACACCAACTCAGGAAAGGCGTACAAGCTACCCACTCAAGCTTGGACTGAAGGATATCTGCATTGCCAGTGTGGACTATTCTGTTCTAGGCATCAGTCTGTCATCAAAATGGGTTTTTAGACATCGATGATCCACTGAAAGGTTGGGGAGAGCCCCATTTGAACTATTCTCCCACTTCGTCCACTTCCTTTTCCGTTTCGGCATCGTTAGACCAGGGGCTGCTCTCGGCCCCGAACCTATCTCACTATGCGCTGTTCTCTGCATATCCTTTTATCTCTTCTACTCAATCAGTTCATTCTTCATCTCATGTTTTTGTCCTTCTCAATACCTATTCCTTTGATTTTACTTCTGACTCACTCGCTTACAAGCCCGTAGCCAAAAAGGTCTGGCTGGTACTGGCTCCTCTTGAGGAGGAGTACTGTGTGCTCCACCGGTTACCTGATGATCCTCTGACTGGTCTTATACCCTTACCAGCTAATACCCCAGACTTCATCCCTGGACAAGGATTCGCACAGGAATACACTGATGTGCTTGACCTCGACCTGGCCCAATGGCTGTGGTCCGAAGAGGTCAAGCTAGTCTGGTGGATGATTCTCAATCATGAGACCACTTTAGCATGGACCACTACCGAGCGCAGCCGATTAGACAATTGGTACTTTCCACCGGTCAAGATATATACCTACTGTCCCCCATACACCATGGATACTCTGAAACATTCCTATCCCACCTTCGTCCTGGGATCAAGCCATACAGATTATCAAAGACCATATTGCCTCTGGTGTGTATGAACCATCTGCCACAGCTTACTGGTCATGCTGGTTCTGCGTGCTCAAACAGGACAGTAGACACTTCAGCTCATGCGTGACCTTCAGCCCCTCAATGCTGTCATCATCTGGGATTCTTTAGTCCCTCCCTTCATAGAGCACCTAGCTGAGTTGTTCGGCAGGTACACAGTCTATGGCATGATGGACTTATTCGCTGGATATGACCAACGTCCGTTACACGTGGACTCCTGAGATATGACTACGTTTAATAGTCCGCTTGGACCGCATCGTCTTACTACTCTACTGATGGGACATACAAACACTATCCAGATTTACCAGGCCGACATGGCATTCATTCTACAGGATGAGATACCCCACCACACCATGCTGTTCATCAATAACTTGCCAGTGAAGTCCGAGATGTCCTGGTATCAAAGACTCGGACTGGACAGCTCATATAAGACGATACCGGAGAATCTAGGCATCAGGTTATTTATCTGAAAACAACACCACCATTGTCAGTCACAAGTGCACCTCCAAAGGTCGGGTTCCATATGAGGCTAAAATCCAGAAGATCAGGGATTAGCTGGAGTGTGAGAATCTTATGCAAGTTCGTGGGTTCTTAGGGACCTGTGGTGTGCTTCGGATTTTTCTTCAAAATTTCACTGCTATTGCTAGACCGCTAGTCAGACTGATGCAAAAGGGTATCCCCTTCGAGTGGAGTGATGCCTAGTGTGCCACAATGATTCATCTGAAGGATGAAATCATTCAGTCCCTGGCACTCCAGTGCTTGGACTATGAGTCCAGCCGAGAGGTTGTACTCGCTGTAGACACCTCGGTCATTGCGGTCGGCTTCATTCTGTCACAGGAAGGGGAGGAAGGCAAGCGCTATCCGAACTGCTTTGGCTCTATCAGCCTCACAAGCGTAGAAAGCCAGTATTCCCAGGCTAAGCTCGAGCTGTACGGACTGTTCCACTCTCTTTGAGCAGTCCGGGTATTCATCTTTGGAGTCACTAACCTTGTTTCAGAAATGGATGCCAAATACATCAAAGGCATGATTAACAAACCTGATCTGCAACTGAATGCAACCATCAATCGGTGGATCGCCAGTATACTATTATTTCATTTTGACCTTCATCACATTTCTGCAGAACAACACACCGGTCCTGACAGACTATTGCGCCGGCCACCCTCCAATGATAATCCTCCAGATATGGATGATTTCGAGGATTGGTTGGACAATTCTTACTCCTTTTGTGTTACCTTACTCAATGATTGGTTATTGCCTTCTTCTACCACCCCATGCTCCGCACATTTGGGGTTTTGTTTTCCTTGCCTACCGCCCTCTGTCCCTTTGGCGTCGGGTTGCTTCCTCCTTTTACCTATTCCTCCGCCATTCTTTGTTCAGTCATATTCTTGTCCTTCACTCCTCTGCTTCCAAGCCCATCACCGAGCCGGACTTTCCCACTATACCTTGGTCTACCAAGGCCATTGCTGGAGAAGCCTGGATTTGCTTGATCCGAGGCTTTCTTGACACTCGTGCTCGACTGGCTGACCTTTCTGACACAGAGTTTCACTTGTTCATTAACTCAGCGATGAAATTCTTTCTCCTCCACGGCAGCCCATGGTGCCAAGAACCACATGGTCACCACCAGTTGATAGTACCCAAACACCAGCGTTTCGGACTAATCAAGGAGGCTCATGATGACCTTGGGCACAAAGGTGTCTCTATAGTCCGGACCCAGCTTCTGCTCTGCTTCTAGTGGCCAAAGCTGGTCGATGATGTCAAGTGGTTCATCCGAACCTGTCACGAGTGCCAAATTCGCCAGACTTGTCGATTACATATTCCTCCTACCATGCCAGTCATTGGTGGCTTGTTTCGCAAGGTCCACCTAGACATGATGGTTATGCCTCGGTCTGCTCGTTATTGGTATATTGTTCAAGCTCACTGTGCGTTGACTGCTTACCCTGAGTGGCGGATGTTGCATTCCAAGAACGCCTCCGCCCTTGCTTCCTTTATTTTTGAAGATATTCTCTGTTGTTGGGGTGCTTTGGCCGAGATTGTCACTGACAACAGCCCAGCCTTTGTTCAGGCTCTTGATGTCCTTGCCAACCAATACAATATTTGGCATATATGCATCTCCCCCTATAATTCCCAGGCTAACGGTGTGGTCGAGCGGTGTCACCTTGATGTCCAGGAGGCCATTATCAAAAGCACCCCAGGGGTGGAGTTCTGCTGGCATACCGCCGCTCACTCAGTCTTTTTGGCCGAGCGCGTGACCATGCTTTGGTCTACCGGTTTGTCTCCATACTTTATGGTTCACAGTGTTGAGCCATTATTTCCTTTTGATCTCGCCGAAGCAACATTTCTCGTTCCCCCTCCAGATACCGAACCCCTCTCCTCATCCAGACTGATCGCTTGGAGAGCCTGCCAGCTCCAAAAGCATCAGGAGGACCTGGAGTCAATCTGTGAGTGTGTCCTAAAGGCTCGGTTTGAGTCTGTCAAGCACTTTGAGGTTGCTTTCAAAAACCAGATCAAGGACTTCAACTTTTGGGCAGGCAGCCTGGTCTTAGTCCAAAATACCCAAATTGAGAAGGAGCTCCACTGAAAAATGAAGCCTCAGTACTTACATAGGTCCTATGGTGGTCCTTCGCCGGACTACCAGCAGGTCATATCTATTGGCAGAGTTGGACAGAGCAGTATCCAGATTGCGATTCGGACTAGTGGAGGATGGAGGGGAAGGGGTTATCTACAGGTCCATTTCCTTCAGGGTCTACATGATCTTGCTCACCTCCAACATCACCACCGCGTGCTTGACCTCCAACTCCTTCACCTTTGCCCAGATCTGGAAGAGCCGGAAGTGGAGGTGGTTGAGACAGTGTGCTAGTGCATCCCAGGTCTTCCTCACCTCTGACTTATTGCTGGTCTTCTTTGGTACCATGCACACCTTCCCCTTTGAATGGGCTGGGGCCATCTCCCCCTCATCCTTGCTCTCCTCATTGACCTCGATGGGCGAGGCAGCCCTTTTTCTGGGGCTGGCCTTGGCTGATGGCTGAAGCATCCTTCTGCCTGTCAAACCAGTGAGTCAGGGATGGGAAGACTGAGAGGGCCGACTTACCTTTAGTCGTCTTGATGATGATGCTGCCACCACTGAGCTTCCCGCTGCTTCAGTGGGCTTCCTCTGCCCATGCCGCCCTTGGACCAAGCTGCAGTGCAACTTTGCTGCCTTGCATTGGGCACAAGCCGCCCCAGCCCCATACATGCATTCGGCCACAACGCCCACCCTCTTGCAGGTGTCGCAGGCACTTTCAGCACTGACCAGTCAAACCACAGGTGCCAAGACCTTGCACTTGATGGTGGCAGACTCGGCCGCCACGCCCTCCTCATCCTCTTCCTGAACCCTCTGGTCACTCATTAGCCCGGTTTGACAGACTGACGGTGTCACTACTCACCTTGCATGTGGACAAGGCGACCGACACTGCCTTGGATCAAGCCCCCCTCTTCTCCACAGCGGGTACCACCACCTGCTCCATCTTCTCCACCCCCATCGCCAACGCCTGGGATGCCAGCCTCATCACTTTCCTCTCCACCCATTCGGCCTGCGCACGCTCGGCCTCCACAACCACAACCACGAATTGGTTGTCGATGTTGGTGTCAATGCTGAGCTTGTCGGCCTCGCGGCAGTGTCTCTCCCGAGCATCCTATCCAAACCATGCATCAGCAGCTGCTATCATCAATTATGAGTTGCTTACCATTCCCTTACCAAATGCCTCCACCCAGATCTCCTGGTCCTCTGCCAGCTTGTCCTTATGGTCAGGTACCAACCTTGTGAGCCCTTCTAGCCACTTGGTGGCTTGTTGAAAACTACACCGGGCGTTGAGGTGCAGTATGGAGCTGGTGTCGGTCATGGCGCGGAACTTGTCAATGCAGAATTGGAATTGGGACATGATGGTTGGAGGGTGAGAAGTGAGGAAGGAAAAGGTGACACACATCGGACTACAGTGGCTCAAAAAAGTGTCCCAATGTTTGCATGTTTTTCACTAAAGTCGATAACCCCTAACCACATCTAACCTGGGCCCTAACATATGGGTACATCAAATGGGGCACCTACTCCTGGCCTACTATGGGTGCAAGGGTTAAGAGATTTGGATAAGATCTGATGAAATGGCAGTCATTTCAAAATGACATGTCATTGGGACACTTCTTTGACCCCAATTTACATTATGGATTTTAGTACTTTGTATCCCCTTCCTTTGCTTGTATCGCCACCTCAAGTCTTCTAGGAATACTCTCAATTAGCTTTTGACACTCCTCAATCTCTATCCTCCCCCACTCTGCCTCAATTCTCTCGAGCTTCCAAACTCCTTTTACTGGTCTTTCATAGCCACTGGGTTTTTTCTTGAGATGTTTCCAGAGGTGCTCAACAGGGCTAAGGTCTGGTGACTGTGCTGGCCTGTCAAGAAGTCTAATCCCTTGAGATTTGAACCAGTTTTGAGCCCTTTTGAAGAAGTATTTAGGGTTATTATCCTATTGAAAGATAATGCTGTTCTTAGAAAGTGCAGACTTCTCCATGCTGGAAAGCAATTTGTCCTCTAGAATGGACACATACTGCTCAGCATCCATCCACCCCTCCATCTCTACAAGTATTCCAACTCCATTCCAGCCCATGCATCTCCAAACCATCAAGAAACCTCCTCCACACTTCACTATTTCTTGTCCTATAAAGACTTGCCTGATTCTTTTCATACATACATCCTTCCATCGGACCCAATTCTGTTGATTTTTGTCTCATCTGACCAAATAACTCGGTTCCAGTCCTCCACACTCCAGTTCTTATACTTGAGAGCAAAGTCCACCCTTCTCTTTCCATGCTTGATAGACAATAGGGGCTTCCTTCTCTTGACCATAGCCTTAAAGATTCAGCCTTGTGAACATTATGAACAGTTTGGGCAGAGATAGGAGAGGAGAGGGAGGGTTGATGAGAGGGGTGGCTTGGACAGCATTGTCAGCCCTTCCAGTGGTAAGACTGGAGACAATTCTTCTCTTGTTAGAAGAAGAAAGCTTGGAAGGATGTCCTAACTTGACATCCTCCTTTCTATAAGGTTCTCCTTGATAGCTCTGGCCATCGTAAACTTCCCTAGACCAGTCTTGGATGCAATCTGTCTAGCAGAAAGGCCATATTCAGAGAAAATAAAGATATTGGCTCTAATAAAGGTGGGAAGGGACTTCATTATGTAGTGAGGTCAATTGAAGTGGGACACAGGGTATTTATGTATATCACTTTGAGTTATGACTCTTACATAATTACACAGCTTGGCATCATAGAAATAATCTATTACTGTCTAATGCCTATGTTACATATGATATAATATGCATCAACAACACCAAAGACAATCAACAATGTTGAGAGGTTCAACAGGTTCTTTGCAGCAAGTTGTTGATGGAACCAAAGGGTTGGTATACCTAGATGAGTCGTTAGCAGATGTGCAACACCCATCAAACACATGTTGGTGACTGTTAAGACTGGGTCAACTCTGATGAACTCCGGAGTCCGGAGTTACTTTAACGGAAAGACGTTGGCTTCACCATATGTGGTGTGCCCTTGTTGATAGTCTTGTCCTGGATTTTCATAGCGGAGGAACGGAGGTTGTCCGGAGGATGCAAGACTTAGCACGAAGGCTAATCTGGAAGTGGATGGATGATGAAGTCATCAAGACATTCAAGCAGAGTGGAGGAGTATCTTAGATGATATTAGACTAAAGAGTACAAGCCTGTAGTGTACAGTTTATATACTATCGAGGAGTACTAAGAGGTCTGAAAGCGGAGCAGTGCTCCGGAGGTAAGACTATACCGTACAGCGGAAACACTGGCACAGATAATACTAAGTAGCGAGAGGAACAGATAGGTTTAGTACAGGTTTACAGAAACAGATGAAGAAAGACTGAAGTAAATACACTCAAGTCCAATAGTCTGGAGGACCGGAGTTGAACTTGGTGAAAACTGGGATATAACAGTATCCCGCTCTTAGGCCTGAACCCTTGAAGGCCATTAGCAAGGAAAAGAATGTGGAGTAGACAAGCGGAGTCAGAAAAGTCTGGAGGAATCCGCCCAATATAAAAACTGTCAAGTCTGGCTAAGTCTCTCAAACCTTTACCACCACCATGTCCGATATCACCAACATCCAGAACTGGTCGGATGCCGAGCTCAAGGAGGACGACAACGATCCCGACGACCTCAGTGCGGCAAAGTTCAATGAGCGGAGGCAGTGCGCAAGGGTGAAGAAGGAGGAGGAGGACTGGAAGAAGGCGGACGCAGAGGCGAAGGGAAAGGGAAAGGGGAAGGTGGCAGCAGCAGCGAAGCGGAGGGCACAGGCCGAGGAGGCGGCCAAGAAAAGGGTGAGTGAACTAATTGTCCCACCAATATTGCATGCTAACTCCAAAAGGCCGAGCAAGTCCATTCGGAGCAAAGCTCCGGAGAGAAAGAAAAAGTAAAAGCAAGAGCAAAAACATGTGGGCCGGCATGCAACAGGTGCGTGGAGCGCGGGCTGGATTGCGTGGCCAGAGTGGGTGGGAAGGCCACGGTGTGCGTTGCCTGTCAAGATGCAAAGGCCAAGTGCGAACGGCCCGGAGAGGAGAGCAGAGAGAAGAAGGTGCACTGGAGGAAGCAGGCTGCAAAGGAGTCACCAAAGGGGAAGAAGGGGAAGAAAGCGCAGACAGAGCCGGAGGCTGGGCCGAGCAGAGGAGCAGCCCTCAAGGGGCTGCAGGCCTCCTCAAAGGTTGTTGAGAACCTCAGCGACCTGATGACGGGGCTGCTCTGGCAGCTGGATTGCCAGAATGTGCTCCTCGCGCAGCTGGTGCAGCTGAAGGCGGACGAGGTGTGGCATGTGGAGACATCGGATGGGGAGGGGTCGGACAACGAGATAGGACGTGAGCTGGCACAGCTCGATGTGGAGAAGGCGTCCTTGAGCTTGCGAAAGGTGGAATGACAGGAGTCACTGAAGTTCCAGGCTGTACCCTTGCGAGTGAGACGAGTCAAAGGAGTGACGATATCAGAGTAGTTGTCTATGAACCGTCGGTAGAAATTAGCGAATCCTAAGAAGAACTGAATGTCCTTAACCTTCCGAGGTTCAGGCCAATCCTGTATGGTCTGTAAGAGCTGGTATCTGAGGTACTCGGTGGAGTCTGTGTGGAATTCGCATTTTTCTGGTTTTGCATAGAGACCGTGCTTGTGGAGTCTCTGGAGGACCTCCCGGACATGCTCCTTGTGGAAAGCCTTGTCCGCAGAATAGATAAGGATGTTATCGAGGTAGACGATAACACAAACATCTAAAAGATCCGCAAAGACTGTATTAAGGAACTGCTGGAACACCGCAGGGGCATTCATTAGACCAAATAGCATGACTAGCCACTCATAAGAACCATAGCGCGTGTGGAAGGAGGTCTTCCATTCATCTCCGGCAGAGATGCAAACCAGGTGGTAAGCATGCCGGAGATCGATCTTGGTGTAGATCCGGGCACAGCTCGGAGTGTCTAGGAGGTCTGTGATATGGGGAAGTGGGTAGCGGTCTTTCTTTGTGATCTTGTTGAGCCCTCTGAAATCCACGCACAGATGCAGTGACCCATCCTTTTTGCGGACGAAGAGAACCAGAGCAGCATGAGCGGAAGAGGAGGAACGAATAAATCCCATGGCAAGGTGCTCATCTAGGAATGTTCGAAGGGACTCAAGTTCGGAGGGAGAAAGGGAGTAGGTAGTGCCTATTGGAGGAGAAGCTCCTTCTTCCAGGTCGATCTTCAGGTCATGTTCACAATGTGGAGCAAGCATGTCAGCTTTACTCTTGCTGAAGACATCAGCAAAGTTGTGGTAGTCTGGAGGAACTCCGGACAGTTCTGAAGACTTGGACTCAGAGGTGATAGAAGCAGAGCGGAGATCACTCTCCTGAGGTCAGATTTGCAGGCTGAATTGGACGGAGCCCTCAAGACGACAGGCCAATGCAAAAGCAAGGGCACTGATAATTGTAATGGGCGGAGCCTTGCGTTGGGAGAAACTCAGTGGTGTATCTGATGGTATTGGAGTAGCTGAAGGAGGTAAGTCTGGAGGCTGCAGAGATGAGCTCAGGGGTGCTGAGATGTTCTGTCCAGGCGAGCGGAACGAGGTACTGCCCAAAACCCAATCAATCAACGGATTGTAGCGGTGTAGAGCACTATACAGCTCTAGGTTGGTAACCCAAGTTTCCGAGGCTTTCTAGATAGGTTTCCCATGCTAGACCGAACCCGACCGGTCCATTCTGCATGTAGTCCGAGTCCGGACTTCGTTT